>JAOTQR010028440.1:0-16391 GCA_025774065.1 Solanum ossicruentum | reverse complement strand
TCTTATTCCCACATATCTATACTACCTTAAAAGCACCAACTCTAAAATCCTAAAGTCAAATTACTAAAATACCCCCAGTTAATCACTTAAATAAAATAAAACCCAAACAACAAAAATCTATCAAAAGAACACAAAATAATTGCCAAACAGCCGCAAAATAACACAAAACAATTGCCGAACAACCGCCACTTCCACACCTTTTAAATCGATCAGTCACATCCCTCACCAATGGCTGCATACTTTTCTTATTTATACCACAACAACGCAAATCCTCTTCCCAAATTTTCCCCACAATTCTACGTATCCATTATTGATTCATCCTACTGCTTCTACTGCTCCCATCATATTGCTTCTATGTACAATTATATTCATTGTTTTGACCTCTGATCGCAGGACATTATTGCTTCTCCTTCGGACTAATCGCCGTTTGCTTTTTACACCACAATTGCTAGTAAACGTTCTATGTCCACACTATATTGTGAAGACCACACAAGTTTAGTTTTCCCACTTAAACAATTATTAAACTCAAACTACAGTCATTGTATGCTTCACACTGTACTGCTATACACCTATTGTAATACGTAAGGCTGATTATTCACTTTTTCTTGTTCATTTTAAATCATCCAGTTACAACAATAATGGATAGCAACTTTGAACTTTCCAACCACACTGTCCCTATTAACAAGATATCAAGGCACTCCACTGAATGGGTGATGCACGTTTTAGTTATCTGTAAGGAATTATTGATCTCATACAAAAACTCACGCCATAAAGACACTTACCAAACTATCATCATCATCAATGATGAGGTAATCTCATTTACACTTTTACACACTACTGTTCCTAACTTTTCCCCTCAATATATCTCTCACCCTCCTCCCCTACTTTTAGTTTCCGAGTAGGCTTGGTTACATTTTATATGCTACTATCTTTTCTATTTTCCTCATTCCATCTCATGTTGCATCCTCTTCACGCTTAACTAACTAACATGATACAAAGCTGCAAGCGACACTCTTTAATGGCCAAATCGACACATGGAGAGATTTCCTGAAGCCAAACAAGACCTACTACATTGCTAATGGTCTTCTGGATCGTGTCAACCCCATATCAGTGCACAAAGAAGTCGAACTATCTATTATAGAGAACATAATTAAAAGGAAAGTAATCATTGTTTACGCACCGACAAGTTCATTAATGGATTTTTAACTTTGGAACACGTGGAGAAATTGGCAAAAGGCGCCGTATTCGATAAATCGTTACTTCGCTTTCTACTAAATATCACCCGCAAATAATAGATTCCACTGACTTATAGTACATGGAGCAGATTGGCTATGCATGCTCCTTACCGTGAATCCCCTCATTGTGAAAGCAAATCGCACCATCATTGTTACAAATGAACTGTAATTTTCATTATTATTGTTACAAGTCCCATGTAAGTTTGACTTCTTTTCTCTCCCTCGTCGCTAGACATATGCCAATGCATTTACCATGCTCTGAATACTTTGAATTCAGCAATGAACATACAACTATTACTCTATGGGGAGACTTGGTTGAAAATGATGGTGCATTCCTTGAGAAGTTGAAAGATGATATGCCTATCCTTGCCTTATGCAATATGCACATCTCAATGTATCAAGGTATTGCATAGCCTGTTTCATCCGCTTATGTAAATAACTTAGTAGTTTTTTGTTATCTGCTATTGCTCGGTTTGATATGTTATTTCAAACCTAGGACATTTTGGGATCTCAACTATACCCATGAGTAGTGTGCTGATCAATCCCATGCTTGTAAAAGCATTAGACCTTCGTGCCTGGTAAACTATCGAACATTGTTATCTGCTTGCCATTTATCTTTTACTTTAACCAATTCACATGTGAACTTCGCTATCCTACTTATGTATCACACTTAACTTACAACATCTAATATGCAGTCGTGAAGTCATAAAGGCTGAAAAGAAAGATATTACACAGACACCAAGTAAGCTAATGAAAAGAGCCATAAAAATGACGTTACCTAATCCCCTTGATGGCAATTTCAGCGATACACAAGTACTTTCTTACAGACACTTGACGTTCTATCAAATTCCATTGCCCTTTGCCTAAATTACTTCAAATATTGGTTCTTTAAGATGTCCAGGAATATTTATACAAGTTCAAAGCGAAAATCACAGCCATACTCAATAAGAATGAACCATGGTACTTCCTGCAAGAAGTGCCACAAGAAAGTGTATGTTGTACAAGATGCAGCCTCTTATGTAAACTACAACCTTAAAAATGTCGATATTGAAATGAGGTTTGCCTTGCCAAAAAACACCATCATAGCCTTTCTGATAAGCATAGCATATATATTAACTATAAAGATTTAATTTACTTCATATTTTGTAAAGATACCTCTTACGCCTTCACGTTAGCACTGGAATACAACACGCTTGTATTATACTATTTGATACAGATGAGAGTATACTTGGTTCTAAGAGTATATCGCTGCAACTTCGACAAAGGTATGCCCTATACTTACAACAACCGACACTATAGTTAAGAAAGTATAAATCAGCGAAAAAAATTGCATGCCTAACTTGCTGACACGTATTAACTCTAGTGTATTCCATATTTGTTATTTATTAAATAAGGAAGAATTTCCACCGTACTGCAGATTGGTGTTGAGTAACGACAAGCAATTCAACTTTTTTGTCTGTGCTGATCCAACTAATACAAACCCAAGAAGGAGTCTAATTGTTCAGGAAATCCAAGCTATTGAGGATGCTGGCTCCCAAAAATTACTAGATGGCCAACAATCCCTAAAGCAGAAAGGAAAGACAGGGAAGCAATGCATTACACAAGGAATACAGGCCATCAAAGATGAAGCAACACCTATAGTGGAAAATGTACAATCCCTTTGGCCGCAAAGGAAGAGGGCGAACAAAACAAATGAGGAATATCTGCAACTCCAAACTAAGAAAATAAATGCCAATTTCATTACTTTGTATTTAAGCATTGCGTTGTGTCTCCAGCTTAACAACCACCTGTAGATTAGTTCTTTGCATCTTCTTTATTTTGACTCCTATTTATGTATTAACTTACTAAGCCTAAATTTAAATGGTGAGAAAATTCTAAATATACGTCTTCTTTTGTTACACTATCAATTTAAATTTAGACTAAGCAAAATGATACAAACTATGGAGCTTTTTTTCATATCATTAAGCTTAAGTTTGTCCAGTTTGGAGTTACATGCCGATTTTAAAATGGGATAGGAAAGTAAACATGGAACTGAACTCTCAGATTTCAGAGTTAGGGGGAAAAAAGGGAACATCATTTGGCGGAATAATGCTTGGTATATCAAGCGTATCCTCAGCATATGCTATTTAACTCAACAAATAATCATAACGCAACTACAATTGTGCAATAATAAACAATGAAGATCCTGAAAAAAAATTTAATCTTAGGAACAATAACATTTCATTGGATCATGACCCATTGTAGAAGACATGACCCAAATCAACTAAAATCAAACCGTTTAAACCCAATCAAATGCGGCTTTGGTTGGGTGAGATCATGCATGCTATATGCACCCAATATGACCTGTCATCACATTAGACTTTATCTAGTAAAACCCTATCAATGAAAAGCTGAGTCACACAACATAAATTTTCAAAACACTTTAAATTTATATTCCATGTCAATATTTAACCAATTAAAAAAAGTACCAATACAACACCCAACAAAACGAAAAGGGGCCAGTAAACCAGACATCGACGCGACTTCAGCTAACGTATGCCATATACTTATAACACCCGATGCTATAGTTTAACAAAGTAAAGAACCACGGTAAAAAAATACATGCCTACTTGCCAAAAAGCATTAACTTTAATGTATACTCTACTGTTATTTAGTACACAAGAACGATGGCGATAGTACCACACATTAGTGTTGAGTAAAGACAAGCCACTCAACTTTCTTGTCTGCATCAATCCCAATAATAAAAATCCATAAAGGAGTCTAATTGTTTAGGAAAATCAAGCTATTGAAGATGATACCCCCCAAAAAATAACAACTGGCCTTATTTATTTTGACTCCTAGTTCTCTATTGTATGTATCTATGGTATTACTTAAGTTACTATGAATATATTTGTTACGACCCAAGCCTAGGGCCTAGACATGACACAATACAAGAATACCTGAAGGGACCTCAAGCAAGCCTCTTAACATATCGTTAAACATCCTTCGTGGCAGAAGCAATAAAATATCAATAAAATATTAGAAACAAGGGTAAAAGGGGCTAAGGGGAAACCTCCACATCATAAACAACAGGAGTCAATAGAGTTAAGATTCATAGCATAGATACATAACATGCCCAACACACATCTATTACATAGATAAGAGCAGGGGCCAAGACAAGCAACCGGACTCACCCTCATAGTCAATACATAATCAAACAGAGATAGTCTTAATACATAGCAAGAGATCATAAGTAACATCCCTGGAATGGAGGACTCACCAACAAGCTTGTAAGACAATAATTCTAGCCATGTTGAGGAGGTCGATGATCAAGCAATGTTTCAGTTCCTACATGGTGACATCATATAGGTATAAAGTATGCGTTAGTATGTTTGAATGTACTAAGTATGTAGGATGCAATGAAACAATAGATAGGCATCATAATCGAAATGCAAAATTAGGCAATAGATGAGCATATAATAATGTGACATGAATGGAAGATGCTTGAAGTAAATCATACTTTCATAGAACATAACACATGTGTAGGGAGCGACCATTCTTAGTGCTATCCAAGGCCTGCCATCTCCTTGGAGAGGCGCATGAGGTACAAACCCCTTCATGAGGTTGATGGAGTACAAACCCCCCAATGGGTTGATGGGTACAAACTCCCAACATGGTTGATAGAGTACAAACCCCCCAACAAGGTTGATGAAGTACAAATCACCCGACAAGGTTGATGGGTACCAACCCCAACATGGTTACCCGGGCCTACCAACCCCTAAGCGAGGCGATCGAGGTACAAATCCCTCAATAAGATTACCCGGGCTTACAACCCCCTGAGCTAGGTTTGGTCATCCCCAACACTATAGAGATAATACCATATATATATACATACACACACACACACATATTCCTCCCATCATCATATAGTTATTTTAGCCATACATTCCTCTAATCATCATATAATCATCATATTCACACATTCCTTTCATCATCATATACATACATCACTTTCATCATCATTTCATTATCATTTCATCATCATTTAGTCATTCAACTCATAAGACATGCATTGAACCTTCAATTCCTCAAGAAACCATAACCGGAGATTTTATCAAACACTTAGAGGGTGTGTAGTACTAGTGTAAAACCATGCAACTCAAGAGTGAAATCATACTAGAAAATTCAATGTAAAACATTTAATAGATACTTGGTAACACCCTTAAGTAATATACATCAAAACCCTTCATCAAATCTTACAATAAATCTTCGTTTCATACCTCAAAACATAGCAAAACAGTCACAATTTCATAAAACTCAACATTGTGTGCAGTGATTTTCATAATAAACCCATGAGTAAATCATCTTTAAATCATACGAATTTAAGAAAAAGGAAGCTTGGGTATCATGCGTGAAAGGAACCCATGAAAGAAACCCACATTCCTTAGATTTGGAGATGAACTTGATGAAGATTGGGGATGGAGACTTGAAGCTTGAGTGCAATCCTTAAGATCTAGAAAGGGTTTTGAGACTTGAGTTTTGGAGTAAAATATTTGGTTAAGTATTTCAATGAGTATTTGGGTATGTTTAGAATAATATGAGGGTGAAAATGGCTAAGTATAGGTACTTTCATGTTTGAGAACACTTAGGCTGAAGAATTGAAAGTTTTGGACAAAAGTCAAAAATCTGCACCAGTTTTAATATTGGTGCGTGTCGCGGAAGGTATGCGTAAACCCCACTGGAAATTGCATTTTTGGAAAATTAAAATTACTAATTGTTTACTCTTAAATCGGGGTTAGACCCATTTTCCACTCAAAACGACCCCCTGAACAAGAATATGAAGTCGGATTTTCGTTATTGTGCACGAACTTTGAGATATATGGAAATTACTATTTCGGACACTTTCGAGGCACATTTTCGGGCGCTTTTTGGGGTCGTTTCAATATCTCCCCATTGGGAACATTCATCGCCGAATATCAAAGAAGTGTATATGAGAGACACAAATATGATAGTTTCAGTCCACATAAGGATGCAATAATGCGCTTAAAGATCAATTCGAAAATCTCATGATAAGTGTAGAATCATCATGAGCTTGTCAATTTAAACATGAACATATGCAATGACATGGAGCTGAACTTAAGACTTGAGATCATATAAAGGACTTAGATCAATACCTTAGGCTTGAGTGGAGTGGAAAAGTTAAGGATATCACTTTAGCATGTACACTTCGGCCTCCCAAGTGGCACTTTCAACTTGTTGATTCCTCCAAAGGACCTCAACGGAAGCCACCTCTTTGTTTCTCAACCTCTTCACTTGTCTATCCAAGATCTGAACCACAACCTCTTCATAGGTCAAGTTGTCTTCAACAACATCCACAACATCAAGGGGCACAATGGCATTAGAATCTCCCACACATTTCCTCAACATTGATACATGAACGACCGGATGAACCAAATTCATTTCACTAGGCAATTCCAACTCATAAGCTACCTTGACAACCCTTCTCACTACCCTATAAGGACCCACATATCTTGGGATCAACTTGCCCTTCTTTCCGCAAGGAACCATACCCTTCATGGGTGATACCTTCAAATAAACCCAATCACCAACTTTGAATTCAAGATCCCTTCTCCTCATATCGGCATAGGACATTTTGTGACTTTTGGCCATTTTCAACCTTTCTCTAATCATCCTAACCTTCTCAAGAGGCTCCATGACTAGATCTAGTTCCAAAAAATCTACCTCACCAACCTCAAATCAACCAACCGGTGATCTACGTCTCCCAAAGAGAGCCTTAAAAGGAGCCATACCAATGCTAGAATGATAACTATTGTTGTAGGCAAACTTAATCAATGGAAGGTGATCATCCCAACTACCCTTGAGATCTAATACACAAGTCCTAAGCATATCCTCAAAGGTTTGGATGGTCCTTTCGGCTTGGCCATCTGTTTGAGGGTGGAAGGTCGTACTAAGTTTGACCTTTGTACCATGACCTCTTTGGAAGGACCTCCAAAAGTGTGAAGTCAATTGAGCACCACGATCAGATAGGATGGACAAAGAAACCCCATGCAACCTTACCAAGTTATGAATGTATAACCTTGCATAATCTTCAGCCCTATATATGGTCTTAACCGGTAGAAAGTGAGCCAATTTTGGCATCCTATCAACCACAACCCAAATGGAATCAAAACCTTTTCTTGTTTTTGGCAACCCAACCACAAAATCCATATTAATCTCTTCTACTTCCAAGTAGGAACCCCCATGTCTTGGGTTAGGCCACCAGGCCTTTGATGTTTGGCTTTGACTTATTGACAACTATGATAATTGAAAATGAATTTGGCAGTGTCCCTTTTCATGCCTCCCCACTAATACAGATCCCTTAAATCTCTATACATTTTGGTGGAACCGAGGTGGATAGAATAAGAAGAATTATGCTCATCAAGGATTCTCTCTCAAACCATCAACACAAGGCACACACAACCTCCCTTGGTACCTAACAGCACCATCTCCCCCTTGGAGAAAACCTCTACCTTGCCCTCTTTCACCAAGGCCTCCAATTCTAACAAGGAGGAATCAAGATCTTGTTTTGCTATCACCTCATCAACCAAGGAAGACTTAGAACCATCAACAACAACCATACCCCCATTACCAACCTCTTCCTACCTAACTCCCAATCTAGCCAATCGATGCACCTCCTTAGCTATCTCCTTATCACCACCATCAACATGAGCTAGATTACCCATAGACACCCTACTCATGGCATTCACCACCACATTTGCCTTACTAAGATGGTAACACACACTCATATCATAATCCTTAAGAAGTTCTAGCCACCTTCTTTGTCTCAAGTTGAGATCTTTTTGAGTAAATACATATTGGAGACTCTTATGATCGGTGAACATATCAACATGCACCCCATACAAATAATGTTGTGAAATTTTCAAAGCAAATACTACAACAGCCAATTCAAGATCGTGAGTAGGGTAGTTCTTTTCATGCACTTTGAGTTGCCTAGAAGCATAGGCTATCACCTTACCATTTTGCATTATCACACAACCCAACCCAACTCTAGAAGCATCACAATACACCACAAATCCCTCAAGCCCCATCCGGTAGTGAGAATATAGGAGTGGACACAAGCTTATCATTCAAGGTTTGGAAGCTCGTCTCATATTCATCGGTCCACACAAACTTAGCCTTCTTTTGAATCAATTTTTTCATAGGGGAAGAAGTAGAAGAGAACCCATTCACAAACCTCCGATAATAGCCCTCTAAGCCCAAGAAGCTCCTAATTTCTGACGGGGTCAATGGTCTAGTCCAATTTCTAATCACATTGGTCTTCTTAGGATCCACCTTAATACCATCCCCCGACACCACATGTCCTAGGAAGGCAACCTCCGTCAACCAAAATTCACACTTTTCATACTTAGCATATAGCTTCTCTTCCCTTAATCTTTGCAACATAAACCTCAAATACCTATATGCTCCCCTCACTACGAGATATTTCAAAATATCATCAATGAAGACCACGACAAAGGAATCGAGGTAGGGTTTAAAGACCCTTTTCATTAGATCCATGAAGATGGCTGGTGCATTAGTCAACCCAAAGGACATCACCGCAATTTATAATACCTATACCTAGTTCGAAAGGTTGTCTTGGGAATGTCACACTCCCTAACCTTCACTTGATGATACCCGGACTGAAGATCAATATTAAGTAACTGGCTAGCCCCGTACAATTGGTCAAACAAATCATCAATTCTTTGAAGAGAATACCTATTCTAGATGGTGACCCGATTGAGTTGCCGGTAGTCAATACACATTGTAAGAGACCCATCATTCTTCTTCATAAACAACATCGGTGTACCTTAAGTCGATTGTCTAGGCGTAATAAAACCCTTTTCCAACAAGTCCCTTAATTGTTCCTTCAACTCTTTTAACTCCGTCGGGGCCATACGGTAAGGGAGAATGGAAATAGGTTGAGTATCGGGGAGGAGGTCTATACCAAAATCTATTTCCCTTTTGAGAGGAACACCGGGAAGGTCATTTCGAAAGACATCAAGAAACTCATTTACAACCGGATCCGACTCTATGGGAAGGACCTTGACTCCACACCCCTAACTCTCGCAAGATGGTAAAGACACCTCTTAGAGATCAACTTACGGGCTTTAATGCAAAAGATGAATCTACCCTTAACCACCACATTTTGACTCTCCCACTCAAGGATGGGTTCATTTGGGAATTGGAACATGACCCTACGTATTCTACAATCAATAGAAGCATAGTATGCATGCAACCAATCCATCCCAAGAATAATATCAAAATCAACCCTGTCTAACTCAACAAGATCACAAGGCAGTATTTTATGCAGGATGCAAATAGGACAACTTCTATAGACTTTTCTAGAAATAATAGATGTACCAATAGGATTAGACACCTCATACGACTCATGCAACAATTCGGGCTCAACATGAAACTTTTTGGCAACAAAGGGGGTAATTAAAAAAAGAGTGGCACCCGGATCAATCAATACATACACATCAAAATCAATGATTTTTAACATACCGATAGCAACATCGGGGAGCTTATCCAGCCTTTGCCTATCATGCAAAGTATAAAACTGATTGTGCCTTAGGATACCATCTTGTCGGCCACCTCTCTCCAAAGGAACCACATTAGAACCTTGTTGAAGAACCTCTTTGTCCTTGTTGCGATTTCGAGGACAATCTATTGCCTTTGCCCCATTTCCCCACAATCATAACAAGCACTAATATTCCTCAAGTGTGGGCCACCATGATCCTTACCACACTTCAGACACACATCAATAGGATCCACACCCCTAACACCTTGGGCCCTTAGAAAATCATTGGCAACCCTCTTTTGAAATGGATGAGAAGACCCTTGGCCCTGGTGGAACCGACCACCTTTTGGAACTTAACCTCAAAACGGGCCCTTTTGGCCTCATGAACCCTTGTTTTTCGCAATTTCTCCTCTTTAATTTGTTCGGCATAGGTCATCAAACGAGACAAGTCCATGTCACCAATCAACATAGCAGACCGACATTCTTCACTCACTAAGTCAGACACTCCCATCACGAACTTATTTATTTTAGACCTTGGGTCGACAACCAAGTAAGAAGAAAACTTTGAAAGTTGGTTGAACTTGATGGCATATTCCCTCACATTCATTGACCCTTGTCTTGAAATACTAAATTCCACCAATTTAGCTTCCCTAAGCTCAAGAGGGAAGAACCGATTAAGGAAAGCCACTTTGAACTCTTCCCAAAGCAACACGTAGTTGACTCCCTTCTCTTCTTTCCATTAGTTGTAAAATATTTGTGCTACCACTTTAAGTTGGAAGGCCGCCAAGTCCACCTGGCCTCACACCCTTGATAGCCAATATCTTGTAGACCTCATCAATCAACTCTTGAGGGTCCTCATCTATCTTTGACCCATGGAATTCTGAGAGATTCATTCTCATAAAGTCTCTCACCCGAGAAGTCGATGTAGAAGTATGAGGGCTTAGGCCCATTGGTTGGCTTGATTAGCCACAACTTGTGCAAGCAAGGTGGGAGCATCCCTAAGCTCTCCATTGGCCGGTTGCTCCTCGGGTGTGCGGGCTCTTCTTTCTCTCGTGTCAGGCATGATCTAGCATAGCGAAGAACAAGAATTACGGGAGGAAAGCTTACTTCAACTCTATAGCACAACTTAGAACATGAAGAAGGGAAACATTTCCATAAATGTCTTATAGCCTCCTACTTATAGTTGTGGAGAAAAAAACAACCATGAACTAGACTCTAATCAACGCGGTGTGTTGGACTCGGAGAATCTAAAAACCTAGTACTCTGATACCAAGTTTATCACGACCCAAGCCTAGGGCCTAGATATGACACGATGCATGGGAACCCGAAGGGACCCAAAGCAAGCCTCTTAACATATCATTACACATCCTTGGTCGCAGAAGCAATAAAATATCAATAAAAGATTAGAAGAAAGGATAAAGGGGCTAAGGGGAAACCTCCATGTCATAAACAACAAGAGTCAAGGTTCATAGCATAGATACATAACATATCCAACAACACCTCAATTACATAGATAAGAGCAAGGCCCAAGACAATCAACTGGGCTTACTCTCATAGTCAATACATAATCAAAGAGAGATATCTAGTCTTAATACATCGCAAGAGATCTTAAGTAACATCCCCGAATGGAGGACTCACCAACAAGCTTGTATGACAATCGTACTAGCCACGTGGAGGAGGAGGATGATCAAGCGGTGCTCCAATTCCTACATGGTGACATCATGTAAGAATAAAGTATGCATTAGTATGTTTGAATGCACTAAGTATGTACGGTGCAATGCAACAATAGATAGACATCATAATCGAAATGCATAATTAGGCAATAGATAAGTATATAACAATATTACATGAATGGAAGATGCTTGAAGTAAAACATAGTTTCATAAAACATAACACATGTGTAGGGAGTGACATTCTTAGTGCAATCCAAGGCCTACCACCTCCTTGGAGAGGCGCATAAGGTACAAATCCCTTTATGAGGTTGATGGAGTACAAACCCCCCCTCCCCTAACGGGTTGATGTGTAAAACCCCAACTTGGTTGATGGAGTACAAATCCCCCAACAAGGTTTATGGAGTACAAACACCCTAACAAGGTTGATGGGTACCAACCACCAACATGGTTACCTAAGTCTACCACCCCCCGAATTAGGGGATCGAGGTACAAACCCCTCAACAAGGTTACCCGGGCCTACAACCCCCCAAGCTAGGCTTGGTCATCCCCAATACTATAGAGATAATATCATATACGTATATATACATTCCTTCCATCATCATATAGTCATTTTAGCCATATATTCCTCTCATGATCATATAAACATCATATTCACACATTCCTTTCACCATCATATATTCATCATATACATACATTACTTTCATCATCATTCCATTATCATTTCATCATTATTTAGTCATTCAACTCATAAAACATGCGTTGGACCTTCAATTTCTCAAAAAACCATAACTGGACATTTTATCAAGCATTTAGAGGGTGTGTAGTACTAGTGTAAAACCATGCAATTCAAGAGTGAAATAATTCTTGAAAATTCAATGTAAAACCTTCAATAGATACTTGGTAACACCCAACAATATACATTAAAACACTTCATCAAATCTTATAATTTTTCATGGTTTTATAGCTCAAAACATAGCAAAATAGTCACAATTTCATAAATCCCAACATAGTGTGTAGTGATTTTCATAATTAATAAGATCCATGAGTAAATCATCTTTAAATCATGCAAATTTAAGAAAAAGAATGCTTGGGTATCATGGGTGAAAGGAACCGAAAGAAAACCACATACCTTAACTTTGGAGATGAACTTGATGAAGATTGGGGATGGAAACTTGAAGCTTGATTGCAGTCCTTAAGATCTAGAAAGGGTTTTGAGACTTGAGTTTAGGAGTAAAATATTTGGCTAAGTATTTGAATGAGTACTGGTAAATGTTTAGAACGATATGAGGATTAAAAATGACTATGTATAGGTATTTTCACGTTTGGGAACACTTAGACTCAAGACTTAAAAAGTATTGGACTAAAGTCAAAAATCTGCACTAGTTTTAACACTGGTGCGCGTCGCGGAAGGGACGCGTAAACCCTACTGGAAATTGCATTTTTGGAAAATTGAAATTGCTAATTGTTTGCTCCTAAATCGGTATTAGAACCATTTCCCACTCAAAATGACCCCCTGAACATTTTTTATATCGCGCACGAATTTTGAGACATAGGAAAATTATGATTCCGGGCACTTTCGAGGCACACTTTCGGGCACGTTTTAAGCTCGTTTCAATGTTCTTAAGATTATACCTCCTCAAATATGCGGACGTCAAATGCTTTGCTCATTTAACCAATTTGCATTCGTATGATAGTAATATTTACAAAACGCTAAATGACTGGCGCTATACATCCATTACAACTGCACATGTATGATTGCATAGAGAAATCGTATGCGAAAGGCCACCAACTTTTACGCGAAAATATGCTTACGAATGAAGAAATCATTAGTGGAGTAATGGGTGGGATAACAAGCCTAACAAATGAGGAATATCTGCTAATCCAAACTAAGAAAATAAAAGTTGAGGCACAATAGTGGATTCCTTGGTGTTGTATTTTAGCATTGAGTTGCACCTGTAGTTAAAACAACTACCCAAAGATTAGTATGTGCATATTATTTATATTTATTCCTATTTCTCTATTGTAAATATGAATATATTGTATTAATTTATTGTGAATATATTCTTAAGATTATCCAACCTTAAATATAGAGACGTCAAACGCTTCGGCCAAGCATTAACTGTAAAGTATACTCTGCTGTTACTTACTATGCAAGGAATGATATCCACAATACCGCACACTTGTGTTGAATAAAGACAACCAATTCGACTTTCTTGTCCGCGTCAATTCGAATAATACAAACGTACGAAAGAGTCTAATTGTTTAGGAAAACCAAGCTATTGAAGATGGTGCCCCCCAATAAATAACAAATGGCCTTATTATTTAGGCTCCTATTTCTCTATTGTAAGTATGTATATATGGTATTACTTAATTTACTGTGAATATATTCTTAAGATTATACCACCTTAAATAGAAAGACATCAAACGCTTCGGCCGTTTAACTAGTTTTCATTTGTATGACAATAATATTTACAAAATGCTAAATGACTGATGCTATATACCCGTTACAACTACACATCTATGATTGTACAAAGATATCGCGAGTGACAGGCCACCGACTTTTATGAGAAAATATGCTTACGAATGAAGAAATCTTTAGGTGGAATAATGGTTGGTATAACACGCATAACAAATGAGGAATATCTGCAAATCCAAATGAATAAAATAAAAGATGACACACAATAGTGAATTCATTACCTTTACATTTTAGCATTGAGTTGCGTGTGCAGTTAAAAAAACTACCAGGAGATTAGTATTTGCATATAATTTATTTGAACTCCTATTTCTCTATTGTAAGTATGTATATATGGTATTACTTAATTTACTATGAGTATATTCTTAAGATTATCCCACCTTAAATATACAATTGTCCAATGCTTCGATCGTTAAACCAATTGGTATTCATATGGCAGTAAGATTCACAAAACGCTATGACCCAAATCAGCTAAAACCAAACCATTTAGACCCAATCAGATGCATCTTGTGTTAGATGATATTTGCATCTAATTTACTTTTACTCCTATCTCTCTATTGTAAACACATATTGTATTACTTAATTTACTGTGAATATATAATAGTGAATTCCTTGCCTTTATATTTTAGCATTGAGTTGCGCCTGCAGTTAAAACAATGACCGGGAGATTAGTATTTGCATCTAATTTATTTGGACTCCTATTTTTCTATTGTAAGTATGTATATATGATAATATTTAATTTACTATGAATATATTCTTAAGATTATCCCACCTTAAATATACAGACGTCAAACGCTTCGGGTTGAACCAATTGGCATTCGTATGGCAGTAAGATTCACAAAACGCTATGATCCAAATCAGCTAAAACAAAATTGTTTACGCCCAATGAGATGTGGCTTGTGTTGGATGTGAACAGGCTTGCTATATGCACCCACTATATGACCTATCATCACATAACACAAAACAACAACAACAGACCTAGTAAAATCCCACAAGTGGGGTCTGGGGAGGGTAGAATGTACGCAGACCTTACCACTACCATAGAAGTTGAGAGGCTATTTCCTAGGAACCCTCATCTCAAAACCAGTAAGCAGAAAGAACTAGATATGACAAAAAGGAAAGGAAGGGAATAGAAAGAGTGACTAATAATGAATAGCACATGGAAATATGTAAATAAGGTAAAACTAACACATAATTGATAAAAAACACCTAACCCTACCATTAGCCTACTACTCTAATTCTCGACCTCCACTTCTTTTTATCTAAGGTCATATATTTAGTGAGATCAAGTTCCATCATATCATATCTAATCACCTTCCCCCAGTACTTCTTCGATCTACTTCTACCCCTCCGAGTATCTCCCAAAACCAACCTCTCATACCTCCTAACAGGAGCATCGATACTCCTTCTCTGCACATGTCCAAACCATTGCAGTTTTGCTTCCCTCATCTTTTCGGCCACTGGAGCCACCTTTAGCTTCTCCCTAATGGTCTCATTCCTAACCTTGTCACTCTTGGTGTGACCACACATCCATCTCAGCATCCTCATCTCTGCGACATGCATCTTCTAAACATGTACCTTTTTAATTGGCCAACACTCCACTCCATACAGTAACGATGGTCTAACCACCACTCTATAAAACTTACCTTTGAGTTTAGATGGTATCTTCTTGTCACACAAAACTCCAGAGGCAAGCCTCTATTCAGTCCATACTGCCCCAATACGATGTGTGACATCATCATTCATATCGCCACTACTCTGGATGATGGACCCCAGATACTTAAAGTTTTTCCTCTTGGGGATAGGTTGAGTGGCAAGCCTCACATCAGAGTTTGCTTCATCCCTTTCAACACTAAATTTGCACTCCAAGTATTCAGTTTTGGTCCTGCTCAATTTGAATCCTTTGGACTCCAAGGCATGTCTCCAAGACTCCAATGTAACATTAACTTTCGTCCGAGTCTCATCAATCAGTACTATGTCATCTGCAATGGCATATACCATGGTACCTCCTCTTGGATAGACCGCGTCAGCTCATCCATCACCAAGGAAAAACAAGAAAGGGCTCAACACAGATCCTTGATGGAGTCCCATCTCAACAGAAAAGTACTCTGAGTCTCCTCCCACCATTGTTATCCGAGTTTTGGCTTTATCATACATGTCCTTAATCGCCCTGATATATGCCACTGGGACACCTTTTACCTCTTGACATCTCCATAAGACATCCCTTGGGACTTTGTCATATGCCTTCTAGAGATCAATGAACACCATATGAAGGTCCTTCTTTCTTTCCCTATATTTCTCCCCTAACCTCCGAACAAGATGAATTACTTCAGTAGTCGACCGCCCCGACATGAATCTAAGCTGATTCTCTGAATAGATACCACTCTTCGCACCCTCATCTCCACTACTCTCTCCCAGACCTTCATAGTGTGGCTTAACAACTTGATACC
>JAOTQR010028429.1:0-16392 GCA_025774065.1 Solanum ossicruentum | reverse complement strand
TATATATATGCGCTTTCAAAAGAGGCATAAGTCATTTCAAAACATTTCAATGCACATTTGGGCTTAAAAGTAGAACATTCTTCATAATCATTCATACTTGATCTAAAAAGCCAAATCACAATTCAATTCATACTTTTCATGTATAGGAATAGCTCATTCAATTAACAATACGGTGTAAACACCCAATATGCTCAAAGAGCCAATAATAATAGACATTTAGATGATCACATTCTTGTTATAACCATAATCTTATCAAAATCAAACACATAAATATAATAACCCACTTCATAATCTTCTTAATAATCATGTAATTCAACATATTAGGGCTTAAATCACTTTAAAATCAATAATAAAACATAGCCCATGCTTCAATTGAATTAAATAAAATAATAATCTTAAAAACCCATAATTAAAGAAAGCTCAAATTCCATAAATCAAGTAAAAAGGTTTTGGGTCTTCTTGGCTGAAAGGTACCAAGAATCAATCCTACATACCTAAGTTTACCTAGAAGAAAGAAGAAGAATTTGATGAAGATTGGAGCCCTTCCTTGAAACCCAAGCTAAATCTCTATTAGAAGCTTTGAGAAGAGTTCTTAAGAGCAAGATAAAATAATTCTAAATGTAAGAGTGACTATTAATGAGGGGAATAGAGTTTAGGTCATTTGAATGACTTAGGATAGCATGGGAAGTCATAAAAGCCCTTTATGAGTAGCCATAATTATAAAAGAAGAAAACACTTAATGAAGCTGAATAAAATTTGTTGACAGGGTCTTGTGAGAATGTGTCACGGTCTGTACAAGGTCACATTGACCGTGAACCTTCCCGTGAATCCACACCTGCCCAAATCAAAGGAAACTTCGCACAGATGGGCTTTACAAAAATGGGCATATAATCTTCGTCCAAACATAGAATTAGGTGAAACCAGATGCATTGGAAAGCTAATTCAAAGAGCTTCAATTTGATTGGATGTAGGCCACCCATTTCTTTTTGTGCTAAGAGATATGACTATTTGAAGTTGATCCTTCTATCGATTCTTGTGAAAAGCTTAGCCAATGGAATTCTATACTTGAAAAATTTCATGCCAACAACCATGCGAAGAGCTTTATGGCCTATGAGAGGTAACACGGACTATGTAGCCTCCTTTGAAGCTCCACTTTGAAAAATTTTTTGATGACAAAGTTTCGAGATGGTAATCCAACACTTTGAAAATTCACTTTGATGCCCATACGAAAGACCTCGTGGACTATAAAAAGCTATATAGTCCGCGCAAGGTCCATATGTGAAGTATTTTGGCCAAAATATGGATTTTCAAGGCCAAAGCCCTCCACATGGTCCACCACACGGCATGTGAAGCCTCACACAAACCGTGTAGGGTTCATGTGAGGTGAACCTTTGTCTTAAACTCTAGATGAATGACAACACTCTACACACAAGGACAAGGGCCACCTCAAAACACCTCTATATGATCCATATACATTCACACGGCCTATGGAGACTTCCCTGAAGTGTCACTTTTTGTCCAAAACTTTTTGAAACCAAATTTCCAAGCTCCATTAAGCTCATACAAAGTCCGAGTCCTTACAGGGATTCACTTTTAGAATTGAACTTTAATGGAGGCTCTTGGAAATCTTGGAATTGAATTAGGGATTTTAGGGAGCTTTTGGTAGAATATATTGAGAGTCAAAGAGTGATTTAGGGCTAAAATGTCTTAAATATTCGAGGATTCCAATCCCAATTTCCCTCACTTGGATTAGAAAAACTTCTAAAAAATTTATTCATGGATGAATCATGTCCAAAACATGGACTTTCTCCTGCGAAGGTCTTTTTTTGCGAAATTCAATTTTCCCCTGCTTTGAACTAAGAATGAGTTTTGACCATTTCTGTACTAACCTAGAACATCTCTGTGACATGGATTCTCTACATACCTTTCTAGTTAAATCAATTGAAAAATTATTTTTCGATACGGTTGACCTAAAAATCTAAGGCGACCAATTCCCTATACAATTGTGCCTCCTGAAAAAAAGTAAAAGCTTGGACTTGTTGAAAAATGTATGGATTTTATAATATTCAATAAATACACCATATGGCATTCTGAGTCCTATGGAAGGTGTTACAATATCTCCCATATGGGGACATTCATTCCCTTGTGATGGAAACATACTTGGGAAGAGTGATTAAACTAGTTTTCAGATCAACATGAATGAATCAATGCAATATATACATCATTTTCATGAAATTTCAAACATATACATCAAATACCATCAAAACATATTACTATGAGTATGTATGCAAGCAATATGACATTAAAGGGATGAATCACATGACTTGACACCATAAATAGGATTAGATTATTACCTTGGGCTTGTGTAGAGGGGAAAAGATAAGGATATCACTTCTTTATGTCCGCTTCTTCTTCCTAAGTGGCACTTTCAACTTGTTAATTTCTCCAAAAATCTTTGACGGATGCTACATCCTTGTTCCTCAATTTCTTCACTTGCCTAATTAATATCTCCACCAGGACATCTTCATATATCAAGTTCTCTTCCACAGCACCTACAACTTCCAAAGGCACAATAGATTTTAGGTCTTTTGAACCCTTTCTCAACATGGACCCATGAAATACTTAATGAACAATACTTAATTCCATAGGCAACTCAAACTCATATGCAATATTACCAATTCTCCTCAAGATTCTATAAGGCCCTACATACCTAGGGCTCAACGTTCCTTTCTTACTAAACTGAATGACACCCTTCACGGGTGAGACTCCAAATACACCCAGTCATCAACACTAAACTCAAGACCCCTTCTTCTTACATCAGAGTAGGAATTTGGCCTACTTTGATCAGTCTTCAGTATTTCCATTATCAACCTTACCTTCTCCAAGCTTACATAACAAAATCTAAGATCTATCAAATTCATTTCACCCCCCTCCCCCAACTTCAAACCACCCAATTCTGATGCAAGATTACTAACTATTATTGTAAGCGAACTCAATAAGTTGAAGATGTTCATCTCAACTGCCTTTCAACTCCAAAACACAAGCTCTAAGCATATTCTCAAGAGTTTGAATGGTCCTTTCAGCTTAGCCATCCATTTATGGGTTGAAGGCATTCTAAGCTTGACTTTAGTACCAAGAACTCTCTGGAAGCATCTCCAAAAAATAGAGGTAAATGGAGAACACCTATTAGAAATAATAGACAATATAATCCCATGCAATCTAACCATCTCATAGATGTAGAACTGAGCATAATCATTGGCACCATAGGTTGTCTTAGTTGCTAGGAAGTGAGCTGATTTTGTTATCCTATCAACAATAACCCATATGGAGTCAAAATGTCTTTTAGTCCTTGGTACACTAATCATAAAATCCATATTGATCTCTTCCCACTTTCAACTAGGAATCTCAATATGTAGGGCTAGGTCACCCGGCATTTGATGTTTGGATTTGACTTGTTGGCAATTGTGACATCCAGCTAAAAACTTTACAATATCTTTTTTCATGCCACCCCACCAATATACTTCTGTCAAATCCTTATCCATCTTTGTAGAATCGGGGTGAAAAGTATCGAATGAATTATGCGCCTCTTTCAAAATCAAGTTCCTCAACCCATCATCATTTGGTACACACAACCTACCTTTACACCTAAGGACACCATATTCCCTTTGGGAGAAAACCTCTATCTTGACCTCTTTTATCAATGCCTTCAATTCTAACAAAGTGGGATCAAGGTCTTGTTTGGATTTGAGCTATTTAATCAATGAAAACTTAGAACCATTTACAACCACCGTACCTTCATCTTTGGCTACATCCATCCTAATCCTCTATCAAGCCAACCGATGGACTTGCTTTGCCAACTCCTTACCATCATAAATATGAGCCATATTCTCCAGGGACACCCTACATAGAGCATCGACTGCAACATTAGCCTTGCCTGGATGATAATTCACACTTATGTCATAATCCTCAAGTAGTCCTAGCCACCTATTTTGCCTCAAATTAAGATCTCTTTGACGGAACACATATTGAAGACTCTTGTGGTTGGTAAAAATATTTATATGAATTTCATACAAATAAGAATGCAATATTTTCAAAGCAAATACCACTATCGCTAGCTGAAGGCCATAAGTAAGATAGTAACCTTGTTCAAGAGGTACATAAATACCACTATCGCCAGTACCACTACACCTTTTTCATGAGGTCCATAAACATCGCTAGCGTATTAGTGAGGCCAAAAGAAATCACCACAAACTCAAAATGACCATACTTAGTTTGGAAAGACATCTTAGGGATGTCACTCTCTCTCACCCTCAATGGGGGTGAACCAGATCTCAAGTCAATCTTGTAGAAATGAGCGACTCCTTGTAGTTGATCAAACAAACCATATATCCTCGGGAGAGGATACTTATTCTTGATGGTGAACTTACTGAGCTGTAAATAATCAATGCACATATGGAGAGACCCATCCTTCTTTCATATAAATAACACTAGGGCACCCCATATAGAATGACCAGGTCTAAGGAAACCCTTCTCCAACAAATCTTTCAATTGCTCCTACAATTCTTTCAATTTGGGAGCCATTCTATAAGGAGGGATTGAGATATGTTGAGTATTGGGCAAAAGATCTACACAAAAGTCTATCTCCTTTTTGTGAGGGATACCTAGTTACTTATATAAGAAGATATCAGGGTACTCACTCACAACAGGAACCGACTCAAGAGAAGAGACTTTGGAAGAGACATCTTGGGACCTTACTAATTGGTAGATACACCTCTTGGAAATCATCTTGCAAGACTAAACAAAAGAAATGAATCGACCCTTACATGAAGAGTTGCTACCCTTCCATTCAAGAAATAGCTCATTAGGGAATTCGAATTCGACCCTACGAGTTCTACAATCAATAGAGGCATAGAAAACATGCAACCAATCCATCTTTAAAATTACATCAGAGTCTACCATGGAGAGCTCAAATAAATCATGTGGGATTATGTTATACAAAATAGAAATGGGACAACCTATATAGGATCTTCATGTTATCATAGACTCCCCCATGAGGTTACTCACCTCATAAAGCTCATGGAAAACTACAGGTCATTTATGAAACTTATATGCAAAGAATAGGGTTAAAAAAGACAAGTTTACTCTCGGAAATAATAGTGCATATGCATAAAAATCATAAACTTGTAATATAACAGTGGCCACATCTAGGGCTTCCTCAACACTTGACGACCGTGATGGCATAAAATTGATTGGCCCTTGGGCCACCTTGAGCTTGAACCCTTTGACCTTAGGGTATTATACCTCTACTTCTACAGTCCTTGGCATGATGGCCAGGTTTTCTATAAGTAAAGCAGGCATTAGTCTTGGATAAGCATTCCTCGTTATGGGGTCTTCCACACTTGGGTCAATTAGGACTCTAGGGCTTTGGGGCAACTCCTTTGTCCTTTCAAGCAGGAGTGTTGTTGGTACATCCTTTCCTTGGGCCACTTTGAGATTTGAAGCCACCACTCCTTTTGGTTAGAATAGCTCCCACCATCCACACTAATCCACTTGGACTCCATTGCCCTCTCTTGGCACTTCTCCTCTTCAATTTGTGCGGCATAGGTCATTAGGAAGGAAATATTCTTCTCCTTGAACAACTTTTACACCTTGCGTTCCTTGGAGACCAACTCATAGACACTCAAAATAAATTTGCTCATGTGAGCCCTGAGGTTCGCGGCCATGAAGGGAGCATACTTGGACAATTTGGTGAACTAGAGGGCATATTCCCTTACACTCATGCTCCCTTGCTTCAAGTTGATGAATTCTTGGACATTTTCCTCCCCAAGCTTAATGTGGAAGAACCATCCTAGGAAGGCAAACTTGAATTCCTCCTAACCAATGGGACCTATTTCTTGGCCTCTCTCATTGAGCCACTACTCGTACTAGTTCTTGGCAACTCCTTTGAGTTGGTAATACACAAACTCGACTTTGTCCTTAATGGAACACGCATCACCATGACAACCCTGTAAACCTCTTCGAAAAACTCCTTTGGGTCCTTATCCGCCTTTGACCCATGAAATTTTGGTGGGTTCATTCGCATCAAGTTTCGAACTCTGGCAGTTGGGGTAGGCACTTAGTGAGGTACGGTTATTTTCTTGTTATCTTGTCTAGCCAATGCATCGGCCAACACCATGAATGCGGTATGAACTCTGCATAAAACACTCTTTCATCCTGTTGGAGTGAAGGGATTTATTGTTCCGGAGGCCTCATTGGTACGAGGCTCTTTGAGGCAACATGATCTAGGAAGAAACAAAACCCCATCGTTAGTTACTGGAAAACTTACTAGACTCTAAGTCACGACAGTGAATAAAAAAGAAGAAAAGACTTCCCTGAACTATCTCATAGACTCTCATTCAAGGTAGTGGCGTGCTTTACAGCCTTGAATGAGACTTTATGCTAGGGGCATACATAGATATCGAAGTAACATTTTAAAACCTCGTGCTCTAGTACCAAGTTTGTAATGACCCAACCTGTGGGCCTAGTCATCACCCAACTAATGAGATACCTAGAGGAACATTACCCAAGCCATCTAAGTATTTCAAGCATTCATAGGGAATAAATAGAGGCATATTGCAAGGACTCATAAGGAAAATGAGCTATGGGCCATGTTTTGCAATGAAGAAGCATTAGAAAGAAAAAGACTTAGAAAAAATCATTTGTCCATAAGAATACAATAAATATGTACGATTGTAACCGGGAAGATCAATTTCCATCAAAAAGAAAGAACATCCAAAATAGACAGTATAGAAAATTAATTCCTCAAAGGCCATAAATACATTTTCTGGAAATAAAAGTACATCAAGAGTGGAAAATGGGTGGGGTCCCGAACGAAGGGCTTAACACAACAAAAGCTAGTTTAGAACGCCACCTAATAGCCACAAGCTAGTGGAAAAATACCTATCCCTACATGGTTAAATCATACAGGAAAATATGCGTTAGTACGTTGGAATGCACTAAGTATGTGAGATGCAATGCACGGAAGAAACCGTAATTCTGCCATAATAGAACATATTATATTTGTGTATATAAGATTAATGTGTCATGAAAGAAGTTAAAGCATGCATAAGGAATAGGCCTTAGATCAATATAAGACGATGTGCATTAAGCACACAAATTTAAGACATAGCATAAGATCATGTAAACTTGTGGGAATGGACCATAACCAACAGTAAGACCATGTGAGCTACTACATGGAATCCAATGAACTCACTCTATATGGAAAAGGCCCGAAACACCCCAAAAAGTTTCCACAAATGTGCCTCAAAAATGCCCATATTCATAATTTCCTCATATCTCGAAACTCGTGCATGATATAAAAAATACGACTTCATATTGGTGATCAGGAGGTACAATTGAGTGGGAAATGGGTATAATACAGATTTTAGAGTAACCATAGCAAAATTTTATTTTACAAAAAATTCAATTTCCAAAAGCAGTGCACGTTGGCTCCGGGACGTGGAGCCATCGTGGAGCAGTGTATTTTGTTGCTAGTTTTTCTTATTTTGGCCTAAGACTTTCTTGGGCCTAAGATTTTCTATGTGTCAAAACACCTATACTTAGTCATTTTTCAACCCTATATCATTCAAGACATCCCCAAAACCCTCTCTACCATTTAGCCAAATATTTCACCCAAATTCAAGTGTCCCAAACTCATCTCTAAATTGCAATAAATTTATTCAAGCTTCAAGTTCTCATTCAAATCTTCATCATGGAAATCCCCAAATTTGAGGTTTGTGTGTTTCAGCCATTGGGTCCTTTCACCCATGATTCCCAACCCTCCTTTAATGTAAATTGCATGTTTTCAAGTTGAATTATCTATGGGTATCTCTTACAACGAACTTAACGATAAACTATGTTGGGGTTTCATGAAATGTGGATTGTTTAAGCATGTTTGGAGCTATGAATCTATGGTCCCTTATGAGATCTAATGAGAGGTTTCAATGTATTTTGCATGAAGGTTCTACCAAGTGTTGGTGGGTTGATTTACATTAAGTTTTCTCATGTGACTTCACTCTTGAATTGCATGACTTTGAACTAGTATTACACACCCGCCAAGTATTTGATAAAATGTTCGATTAAGGGTTCTTGAGTTATTGATGATCTTTTGCATGGCATATAAGTCAACTATATGATGATGAATGGATTGTATGTATGTATTGAATTCATAAAAAGTATCTATAGTGTTACAAGTAGACCATATCTTGTTGAGGGGGTGATATGCCTCAACCACTTTGATAGGGGGTGCTATGCCCATCTATCATGTTGAGGGCTATATACCTTGACCACTTTGATGGGGGTGGTATGAACATCTACCATGTTGAGGGATATATACCTTGGCAGCATTAATGGGGGGTGACATGCCAATCTACCATGTTGAGGGGTATATACCTTGACCTCTATGATGGGTAGGGGTTGACATGCCCATCTACCAATTGAGGGGTATAAACCTCAATCACCTTCCAAAAGGGTCATATGTCTTGGATTATAAGTACTAGTTTGCTTTGTCTATTATGATGGTATTTTCCGACACATGTAATATGTTTTATATAAGTATGTTTTACTTCAATCATTGATCATATATGTCATATTTGTATTACACTATCTATTGCCTATGTTTATGCATTTTGAATATATTGCCTATCTCTTATTGCATTGGATCATACATACTTAGTACATTAAAACGTATATATGTATACTCTATGCCTATCTGATATTACCATGTAGGAACCGTAGCTTCTCACTATCATCCTTTATGTGGTTAGTTGTGACCTTTTGAATATAAGCTTTGGTGAGCCCTCAAGTTCGGGGACACTAACTATGTTACTCTCGATTATGTTATTTCTTTATCTTGAACTATTGATACTATGAGGGTAAGCCCGAAAAGTGCCTTGGCCCCTTCTAAAGTCTATGTTTAGAGATATTGTTAGACAAGTGATGTAGTTATGCTATGTTCTTGACTCTGGTTTGTTTATGGTTATCTAAAAACCTCTCTTAGTCCCTTTATCACTAGTTTTTCTACTCTCTTGTTGTTGTTTAATTGCTTCCACGACCAAGGATATATAAATGATATACTAAGAAGCTTGTTTGGGGATCCTTCGAGTTTTTATTCATCGTGTCACATCCATGCCCTCCGCATGGGTCGTGATAAACTTGGTATCAGACCACTAGGTTGTTAATGGTCCTTGGCATCTAACACACTACATTGATTAGAACGTCTAAGACCATTCATGGGGCACATGGGAGAACAATCCCATGCTTTGGGTATCCTTACATACCTGGATAAGAAAATATGTATCCTGATAAGAATTTGACTTGAAATCTTTAACTCCTCGCTCTTCTCTCAGCTCTTTCAACCCTAGGTTTCTTTCAGTGACTTAGAACGGCTTAAGAATGGGTTATAAACCTTTTTACACTTAAAATGGTCTTTTTTGATCATATATTAAGTCTAGAAGGTGTTTGGAAAGGTCTAGGATGCCCTTCATGAAATTCAAAAAAAGTCAATTTCGGGATGGAGAGTCCACGACCCGGACTACGTATTTTTCTTCCAAAATCCCAGAGAAAATGTTTAACAAAACTAAGTGTATCTCATGAAGGGTCCATATCGGGGACCTATCGCACACCCTCACTAGTTCGTATTTTATTGCAAAAAGTTATTTTTCAATCCGGTTGCACTAAATTTAGATCGAGGCCACTTTCCCAACCAATTTTTCGTGTTGATCGTAAATCCAGTCTTGGATTTTTCATTAGAGCTTGGGAAGACATTTTTTGCACATGATTTCATTCTAGGGGTATTTTGATAATTTCATGGGGTGTTACACTATCTCCCCTTTGGGATCATTCGTCCTCGAATGATGAGTAAGATAGATATCAAGGCACGAATAGACTCAGAATTCATCTCGGCACTCCCATCAGTCAATCAAACCTTTGGCTCCTCGTCACTATCAGCAATCCCTATTCAGACTCAAGAATAGACAACTCAATCAAGAAAAGACAATCAATTTAGTTAAGGGTAAGAACATTACCTTCAACATTCTTATCGTCAGGCACGAACAACAATTAAGACTCCTTTGAATACTCAATCAACTAATCTGGACAGTCACAAGTTACTCAGAATATACAAATTGGTTCAGATGGAGAGTAGAGATATTCTCTTAGACATTTTCACTATCAAGCATGAATGGATCATTGAAACTCAATCAATTCGAAACGTGTAAATACATTCGACAATCAGTTTTTCAGACTCAAAAGAGAAGTCATCAACTCTAATTGAGAATAGGACCATCAAGATACATAAGGCTCTATAGATAACTCTCAAGCTTAGGACCTCATTTTAATTGTGCTGCCTTTTACGATACTCTACTCCATCAACTTAAGCTCATAGATCCTATTCAAAACTCTACCTATCTATATGCCCTTATTCCCTTAAAGCCTATCTCTGAGCCTCAAGGTGTTATTTATAAGATGATCATATTCCTACAAAGCTAATCTTCAACATTCAGCTCTAAACTTCCATAAGGGCTTTCATTAAAAGATAACTAGTCCTCTTCACTACTTCAGTACTCTTTCTCAAACCCTTATTACAAAGTCTTCACTAGTATATCATCAATACCCGCATAATAACAACCATGAATTCAAGGCTACCACTCTAAGCACTTCAACTATATCTTAGAGTTTTCTAGCCTGCTTAGCACTTCTATCTCTACCATTCAATGAGTTCTCGCTCAAAGTCACACCAACATACTCTTACCTATCTACTATTCATCATAAGGTTTATCTCTCTCCTCCTTTCTATCTCTATCCCTACATGACACAAGTTTAACACCTATATCATAATAAGGATACATTCACTCCTCCTCATCTTCCATCATCCTCAGTCTACTACTATCAGCATCACTGCTTGGACCTAGAGGAACTCATCATCTCCCCCTTTGTTGAAACCTCAACCTACTACCTCTCCCTGCAATATAAGCATGAATATCATCAAAACTCAAATACTCCATTGCTCGATACTCATTCTCATGAATAGACTTTGAACGCATAATGTCTACAATTTAATCCTTATATCTAAGATCATTATTAGGAATGGATACTATCAAGGACTTGCATACTCAAGTACACAGTGGCTCAAAAGGAATATCAACTCAAAGACAGAAACTCAACTCCATTATCACAATTCAAGAGCACTCCTTCTCCCCATCACCTATAACTCATCTACTGTCGTCAGTACTTCTACAAAGAGTGGAAAGCTGGATTACTCAAAGAGTTTGGAATGAAAGATCATCAGCATGATTCAATTGAGAAATCTTATTTGTGAACGTTCATAGATTACAGTTCCTCTCATCTATCAAGACTCATTCTGAGTTCACAGAGCTATACGTATGTAAAACTCCATCATATCTCCTTCGACATAAGATGGAAACTCTTGGATTCATGGGATAAAGTCAAGATTAATGAAAGAATTCATGGCTTCTAATCCTTGAAACTCAACATGAATGAGAATCAACATGATACGCATGGGACTAGGCCAAGGGAATAGAGTATCATTTCAACTGGAGGATAAAAATCGTATGAGATGGAAAAGGATTGATGTCTCATCTTGATCAGCCCATCACTGTCAAAGACTCAAGATCTACTCTGATTTACCACTTCATCATCTCCCCCTTAGCTCTCAAGGTCCTCTCTCTAAATTTGGGAATCAATTTCCTCTATGAGGTTGTAAGTATATACCTCCACTTGGTTAAGGAATCACTACCCACAAGATTATCTTAAACTCTTCTGTTATGCTATAGTCACATACATGCAACTAGCAACTCAGACGCTTTTCAACGATATCATTCTTAGCTCCTTCCGGTCTCTATGGAAATCTCTTTATATTTGTTATTCTGATGGCGTAGATAGCAACCTCCCACAACTCTTACAATCTAACCTCTCCTTTGCCTACTAACCTCAACTTCTGTGCTCCCATAAGCTCATTTGTATAAGACTTAGACTATCATGGAAAACTCACCATCATCTATCCATAAGCCCCAAATCAATTTAGCTACTTGTGACTACAAAGACTACTTACATTAGCCTACTCCACATCGACAACTCGAATATACTATCTATATTCTTATAGTAGTCATAACGTAGAGCTTCACACATCTATATACAATCATGGGTATATATCTCAAGCCTCTTATTATCGATTGAGCTATCCTCGTCTCACTTATCTTACCTAAGGGGCACTTGTACCCTTCCTGTAGCATCACATTCCTCATAAATCAACACCTTCTTGAATATACGCTATGGTAAGCGTCTTAGAGAAAATCATCCAATTAAGGCTATCACTCTAATGATTCTCTCACCTCTTTAACAAGCTTAGGTTCTAGTACTAACATGTGCATCTATCACAGACCTATCTAATGCTTACTTACAACTACTAGGTAAAAACTTCGGAAACATAATCCCACTAAAATCTCATAATGAGTAATCAATCAACACATCCCTTCTTCACAACTCATGTACCACTCATCCAATCATTATACCTCCTTATCTGGCTAAGCTTATAACTTTATGAATCTCATGAACTCTCACATAAAATTATAAGCCTAATTTAGATCTACCACATTAAAAATCTACACTTCACTCTCAATAGTATGAATACTACAACACATCAACATATATTTCCTTCTAGTTTGAACATGTTCTAACACATCCTGACACATACATTCTCTCTCTATACCTCATCATAGTAATCATAGGGTACTCATCACTTTTTCATCAAACTTATAGCAATCAACTTGTAGTCTCATTACTTACCTAACAGGCATATATCTCTAATTACAAGCCCCAATCAACTATCACTCTCACCATCTCATCCTTTTCTTTCTATCGTCATCATTGTAGCTTTGGAATAACAGCTCTACTCAGAGTGGTAGAAGACATTATATCTTACTCTTAGGTGGTAACATTAATCTCTTTCGAGACTAAGTTTCTCTCTCATGGGTAAAATCGGGAGCAAGTTCTAAATAAGAGGGTCTAGGTACATCTAGAGCTAACTCAATTGCACGATTCATATGAGTAATAGTGCACTCTTTGTAGTCAATCAACTTAGCACACTAGTCGGCTTCTCTCAAGCTTAGTGTAATCTCTCTACTATTTGGATGATTATATCGCCTGGAATCTCAATAAGAGATTTGAATATTGTTGTCTCTATCACCTCGTGGATGAGGCATAGTTGAAAGGTTAAGATCATCGTACGAATCATCATAGACTTATTAGGCAATAGCACGATTAAGAATCTAAAAGAAGAGAAACTTTTCATAATGTCCTATAGCCTCCTGCTTATGAAGTGTGGTCGCGACAACACACACATAAATAAGACTCTACTAGACACGGCTTCATAGACTCCCTAGGACACTTGAACTCGTGCTATGATACCAAGTTTGTCACGCTTCAGGAGGGTACCCTAGATGTAATGGGTAGTGAGAGACTATTGCTAGTCCCCAAGAGAACCACTTGGCCTTATCACATTCGTTCATTCATACATTCTACAAATCAGCAGAAGGCATAAGAGAATAAATGGGCACATCATTATCTAGTCTCAAAATAATATTACAAAAAACCTAGCAGGAAGAACCAGCTCATAGTTTTACATCAATATTCAACTCTAGTCTATGAAGCCTCTATCCCTAATAGGTAGTGCCAATGACAGGCCCATAGTTACCTCAATCAAAATAAATGCTAAGCAACTCTAACTCTATAGCAAGAATGTAAATAGCATATGAATCCTCTAAAGTAAGGGAGGATCACCAATCCACTAAACGTCAAAAGATACTCAACGAAGCACCTGCTGATGATCTCTATCCTGTATATCTGCATCATAAAATTATGCAGTACCAGATTAGCGTCAGTACGTGAAATGTAGGGTATGTAAATGGGTCAAAAGTAAGCGAAACAACATAATAACATTGAACAACAGTAGCTCATCAGGCACTCATTTTTTTACAGCGTAAGGGATAGATACTATCATATTAACATCTGTCAAGACTCATTCCATTACATTAAAATCTGAGTACTATCAAGAGGAAACCTATATGGGAGTTTCTGGGACCTACACCATCACCTATGAGCCAGTGATAGCACAATATTACCGATGGTGTTGCCCCATCCACCCAATACCTTGCCGGGGTAAAGGGTGTACATTATTGGATCCAAATTAGAAATAACATCAAGTCCTCTTTTGGGACTAAGGAAACATCTATTTCTTATGGTCCACTCCTCATCTATGTTATCCACGTAGTTATGAGTGTGAGTGGGACTCACTCTTACCCATTTTGGTACTCGATACTTCTCCCATAAACTGAACATGTTCATAAACATTAATATCTATCCTTTGTCCTCATTTAGTCTCTTTCAAACTTGGACATCAATTCATTATTCATTCATTAGCTCGAGGAATTAGGAAATATTCCTTTAAGATTACGTTCAACCTCTTTGAGGTTCTCAATTCATTATCATCAACCTTCAATTCAGTACCCTGACCATAACCAGCAAATACAATTATGTTATCAAGGCTCTAGACAATAGTCCCTAGGTTCATTCTTGAACTCATTAGCAAAATAATCATGTAGGGCTATATAATCATACAACTCATTCGTTTAAACCATATGAAAAAGTAATTTAGTTATGATATTCATAACATTCACGAAAATATATAAGGCTCAATCCCTATTTCTTTCATGCATGCTTTTAACAATTAACATGTAGGATTTGTACAATATCTCATGAACAATATTCAATTCAAGAAAATAGGTTTCTGATGATCATCAACGTATGAAAATATATATATATATATATAATACATATATTTTCTCAAGAAATTAATCAAGAATCATGTCTGTAAACTCAAGAACTTTCAACTCACGTCTAAGACCATCCGTGGGGGAACATAGGAGAATAATCTTATGCTTTGGGTAGCCTTACATACTTGAAATGAAGACAATTTGAATGTTGGCAAGAATTTGACTTGAAATCTTCAACTCATCGCTCTTCTCTCTTCTCTTTAAACCCTTTTTATTCTTAAAACGATCTGTTTTATCATATATTAAGTCTAGGAGGGTTTGCAAAGGTCTAGATGTCCCTCACGTAATTCAAAAAATGTCAATTTTGCGACGCAGGGTCTGCGACGTGGACCGCGTATTTTTTAGGTACTTTTCATTGAAAATCCTTAAAAATTCCATAGAAAATGTTTGAAAGAAAAACTAAGTGTTGGTCCATGATGGGGACCCATCGCGGACCTATCGCTCACCCTCAATGTTTGTATTTTATTGGTAAAAATATTTTTTGACTCGATTGCTCTAAAATCATATCGAAGCCACTTTCTCACCTAGTTTTTATTGCTAAACACAAATCTAGTATTGAATTTTTCATAAGAGCTTGGGAAGACTCATTATGCGCACGATTCCATTCTAGGGGTATTTTGGTAACTTCATAAGATGTTACACTCTGGTTGACTGCTCGAACAGTGGCCAGGTCAGAGGACTATGGATCAGGTGTCACGTGTCAGCATGGGGTCGAGGATCCGATTGACTTATGATTGTTGGGGTCGAGGTCCCGGACGACTTATGATTGTTAAGGCGAGGCCTATGATTACTTACCTGTGGATCCACTCACCTATTTACACCATGATTGTGTGTCGGTGTACCTACTGGGCTTATAAAAGCTCAGGGGGCATTCAGGCGTAGACACTAGGGCCTTACACCAACGTAAAGTTGACCCTTGGTTTGATGTGGAGAATTTGAATCTGTGATAGTTCTATGGGATTTTATGATGGTTCTATGGGATTCTGTGATCTTCTGTCAATATTATTACTATACGCAGGTGTACCTTAGGGGCTTATAGGGGCCCAATTGGCATACAGGCATAGAGAGTAAGGTCTTTCACCTGCATACGGCACTAGAACTCAATTAGGGGCTATTATGGTATTGGCCTATGCAATATTCATCAGTCCGTATCAATGATCAGTACTTGGGTTGGTTCAGGTTATCATTGTTCTTCACTTTGATTAGTTCAGTAGTGGTTTGAGAGATCCTAGACATGTATATGCCTTAATTTGAATCTGTTTTACTACATTACTGCAATTCTCTTTCTATTTGGGCTTTATATATGTTTACTATTTCACTCGGTCTGCCGATGATGCCTACTGGTTCCTTTTTCTTGTATTCACTCCTACTTCTACATCTTCCAATAGTGCAGCTGTAAATATGGATTGTGATAGCTGAGTTGGGGAACAGGCATCTGACCATTGAAACTTCATTCCCTTCTGCGTAAGTCTGGTCATTGGAGCTAAGATGGTGGCAAAGTTTT
>JAOTQR010028418.1:0-16392 GCA_025774065.1 Solanum ossicruentum | reverse complement strand
TATAGGATTTATCATAGGCTCTAGTGCAACATTTCATATAGGAATAATCATATACATAAGCTCATTTCATCATCATAGCATCATTCATATTATATCTCATGCTTTGGACATTCATTTCCTCATCAAACCATAACCAGACATTTTATCAAACACCTTGAGGGTGTGTAATGGGGGTAAAATACCATGCAATTTAGAGATGAAATCATGCAGGAAAATCCATTGTCAAAACCATCTATCAACACTTTGCAACACCCCCAAGACATTCACATCAAAACCCCTCATCAAATCCAAGATTGGAAGCTCAAAGCATGCTAAAACAACCGTACTTTCATGAACTAAAATCATTGTACAATAAATTTCCTAATATACAAGACCTACATGTAAAATCAACTTTAAATCATACAATATTAGTAAAAAGAGGGTTTAGGCACCATGTGTGGAAGGACCCAATGGTTCAACACCGCATACCTTAGCTTTAGAGAAGTTCTTGGTGAAGGTCGACAATGGAGAATTGAAGCTAAGGAGATATCTTAAATTTGGATGAGGGTTTTGTGTCTTTGAATTTGGAGTGTAAGTATGGCTGTGTTTTGGGGAGTATTGGGAAATGGTTAGGATGATATAAGGATGAAATTTGACAAAGTATAGATAAAACACATTTGGGAAACTTGGGCCCAACACTAAGAATGTTTAGGGCCGCATAAGAAAACTGCCAGGCGAAAAACACATCTTCGCATCGCGTAGAGGACACAGAGAGGGATTTGTACTAAAGCATGCCCAAGGCGCGTCGTGGAAGCATCGCGAATAGCTCACTGGAAATCGTCCCTATAAATTTTAAATTGCTATTCTTTCGCTGTAAAATCAAGGATAGACCCTTTTCAACCTAATTTTGACCCCCTGATCACAAATATGAAGTTAGACTTTCGAAATAACGAATAGATTTTTAGATATATGGAAATTAAAATTTTGGGCATTTCAAGGGACATTTTGGGGCACTTTTCAGGGTCGTTGCACCATCATCACATAACCCAAGGCATACTACCTCCTTTGGTGAGGCAATTGAGGTCTACACCCCAATGTGGTAGCACGTGCCTATCACCCCTGAGCTAGCAGAATGATGTATATACCCCTCAATGTGGTAGCATAAGCCTACCACCCCCCGCGATAGGTGAATTAGGTATATACCTCTCAATATGGTAGTTTGGGCCTACTCCCCCCCCCCCCTGCCGAACTAGGTAATTGGTCAACTTTCATCACAATAGATACTTTTCATGAAATCAGCATATAAATACCTTCCTTTCATCATCATAACATAGGTCATGCAATGGATCATCAATAGTTCAAGAATCCAAAATCGGATATTTTATCAAACACTTGGTGGGTGTGTAATGCTAGTATAAGATCATGCAATTCAAGAGTGAAATCATGAAAGAAAATCAAAAAGTAAAACCACCCACCAACACTTGGTAATACTCTCATGAAATATACATCAAAACCCTTCATCAAATCAAACAATAGACCATAAATTCATAGCTCAAAACATCCTCAAACAGTCACAAGTTTATGAAATCCCAACATGGTTCATAGTCAACTTCATAATAAGTAAGACCAATAAGTAAATCAACTTATAATCATGTAATTTATGTAAAAAGGAAGCTTAGGCACTATGGGTGAAAGGACCCAATGTTTGAAACCCACATACCTTAAGATTGGATGAATTCCTTAAGATCCGGATGAGTTTTGGGACCTGAAATTTGGGATGAAATATTTGTCTAAGTGTTTGAGAGAGTATTGGGGAATGTCTTGTGTGATATGAAAGTGAAATATGGCTAAGTATAGGTATTTTCATGCACGGAAGGCTTAGGCCTAAGACGCAAAGGCCTTGGACCGAACTAAAAATACTGGGAAAAAATAACACTAGCCTACGCCCTAGCCATGTCGTGCCAGGGGGCGCGGATCAACACTGGATAAGGAATTTTTGGGAAATTGAAATTGAGATTCATTTGCTCTAATATCATGATTAACCCATTTCCACTCTATTTAGCCCCTGATTAATAATATGAACTTGAATTTTTGATATCACGCACGGATTTTGAGATATATGTAAATTACGATTCCAAGCACCTACGAGGCACATTTTCGGGCACTTTTTGGGATCATTTCAATATCTCCCCTTTGGGAACATTCATTCTTGAATGTCAAAGTAAGGTGTAAGAGAGACGTAAACAAGTTAATTTCAGCCCACATAAGGATGCATTATGCACTTAAAACATCATTTTAAAAATCTTAACATAATTATAAGAATCACCATGAACTTGTCAATAAAACATGAATACATGCAAATGACATAGGGGTTGAATCATAAGACATGAAATCACGTAGAGGACTTAGAGTTAGTACCTTAGGCTTGAGCAGAATGGAAAAGATAGGGATATTACTTTTGCATGTCTACTTCGGCCTCCCATGTAGCACTTTCTACTTGTTGATTCCTCCAAAGGACCTTAACGGAAGCAACATCCTTTTTCCTTAGTCTCTTCATTTGCCTATCCAAGATCTCCACTAGAACCTCTTCATAAGTCAAGTTATCTTCAACTATACCTGCAACATCCAATGAAACAATAGCATTCTGATCTCCCACACACTTTCTCAACATAGAAACGAAACACCGGATGAACCAAATCCATTTCAGTAGGAAACTCCAACTCTTAAGCCACCTAACCAATCCTCCTCATCACCTTATAAGGACCCATGAATCTTAGACTTAATTTACCCTTCTTACTAAAATGAACCACATCCTTCATTGGTGACACCTTCAAATAGGCCCAATCACAAACATTGAATTCAAGCTCCCTTCTCCTCACATCGGCATAGGACTTTTGACGATTTTTGGCTGTTTTCAACATTTCTCTAATTAACCTTACCTTCTCCATAGCCTTCATAACCAGATCTGGATCCAAAAAAACCATTTCTCCCACTTCAAACCACCCAACCGGTGATCTATAACATCTATGATAGAGAGCCTCAAAAGGAGCCATACCAATACTAGTATGATAGCTATTGTTATAAGCAAACACAATCAATGGAAGATGATCATCCCAACTACCCCTAAACTCCAAAATACAATCCCTAAGCATATTCTCAAGAGTTTGAATAGTTCTTTTGACTTGGTCATCTAATGTGTTGTCAAAATACAACATATTTGATGCCTAACATGGGGGATTTTGTAAGTTCTTAATTCGACTTTTTATGATTTTTATGTGTTTTTTTGTTGTTATTGCAGAAAAGGTAGGTTGGCATGATTTTGGAAGAAAGTTGCAGATCTTGCTGAAATGCAAGACATACGAGCCTGCCTACGAGTCATAGCTCAAGCTACGAGGCCCAAGGTGATCTCGTAGCAAGGAACAGTGGGCAAAAACTAGAAATCTGCTAAGTGGAGGTCAACCCTATGAGGCCACTCTACGAGTTGTAGGTCTCCCTACGACTCATATAGATGGGTTCATAGCAAGAAACAGAGAGCAAAATTTTGGACCAATGACTGGCCTAGACTACGAGAGAAGCGTATGAGTTGTAGCCAAAGCAACGACTCGTACTGGTGGGTCATGATAGCCAAGTCCAAAATGCAAAGTACCTGATACAAGAACCCGATTATGACTCGCAGGTTACCCTAGAGTCATACTTGTGCGACAATCCTGCTGCCAACTATCTTTTCTGTTTAATCTTTAGGGTTGAATTTGTAAATACTATAAATACTTTATCATATGGTTTATTTTGAGAGACCAGATGTGAATCTTGAGAAAAACACTTTGAATATTCTCTAGAATATCTTTAGAGTTTAGAGTAGATTTTTATCTTTGAAATTGGAAAACCCACTTGTTGGGGATTGCAAGACTCACATTGTATTCATTCTCCATTTATCAAAGATTGTGATTTGCAATTTGTGGTGCTTTTGTTCTTTATTGATTTAGGTAAAACTCTCAACTATGTCATCTATTTGCATTATTGTTGGTTTTTCCTTAGCCATGAGTAGCTAAGCACCCACAACATGGGATTGTGGGAACCATGGGTATTTGACTCGAAATAACCTAGACTTTGTGCATTTCTATGATTGGAATTTTGAATGTATTCTTTATTTCCCTTCATTATAATTGATGTTTGGTGGTGGCCAACACCACGCCCTGCCTACTATCACGATCTCGACCAAGGTAGTGACGAATAGGAAAAGGAAAGTAGACGACAGAAATCGATGATGTGTTCTAATCTAATCAACCAAACCTGACCAAGGGAAAGTTGACTGGGACAATAGGTAATAGCCAGTTGGCACACCATGGTTGCCAACCAAGCACCATGGTGATATTCGACCTTCACCTTCACAAGAAGGCTGAAAGAACCTAAGTTACCGTCTTGTATGCAAATTCCCAATTAGGGTTATTGTCTAGGGTAATTTAGTCAATGAACGATGGGGAATACAATTCTTGAGTTGTCCCTAAATTTGAGTGTTTTCTTGCATTGTTAGTATAGTGTTTACTTTAAGTTTTGTTCTTAAATCACACCCCCCCTAATTTACAAATTTTAGTTATCGATACTTGAAATGATTAATAGTGAATGCTTGTAGTCAAGCCCTATATTCCCTGTGGATTCGATCCTAACCTCCAGTTAGGTTAATTACTGACAATGACCGCTTTCTTATTGGAGCATGAACATCAGATGTCATAAAAAATTTGGCGTCGTTACCGGGGAATGCGACTAGGATCTTGACTTGATTTCACTATTAGTTAGTTCAAGTATTAATTTCTAGATTCTCTTGTATTTTACTTTTATTGTTTTTTTTTGTTACTTGATTTTATTTTCAAGATGTACTAGATTGTATGCCTAACACAAGCAGCCAGGGCAATCCCTTAGCTCCGATCAATTTAGAGATCCATTGACTCTTTAGAAGAATGACTCAGGTGAACGAGGATATCGCGGTTGAGAAAGAAATGAATATGAATGATGATATTGAAAGAGTGGAGAATCCACCTCCGACGGATGACAGGCCACAACTTAAGGATTTTAATGAGAACGTTTATGGTTGGAATCAATATCACTTGAACCCTATGTCCATGGATGTTACTGGTGCTATAGTACTGTCTCCAACACCGGTAGATGCTAAGTTATTGGTGTCAAGTGGATTGCTCCAGATGCTCCAAAACTGTGGTTTATTCACAGGACTATCTTCGGAGGATCCCCATCGTCATCTCCATAATGTTGTCTTCCTCTGCAAGAGTGTCATGGGGACACAAAATCTTTCTCTTGATTCAATTGGTTTGCGGGTATTTCCATTATCACTAAACTGGTAATGCAACTGTGTGGTTGTCTAAGCTTCCTCCGGATACAATAACAACTTGGGTAGAGAGCTTCAAGAGTGTTTCTAGAGAGATATTTTCCAAGATTAAAGAAGCTTAGCTCAAGGATCAAATAAACAATTTTAAGCAATTGTTGGTTGACTATATTAGTACCACATGGGAGAGATTTACCAAATTCTTGAGGATGGCTCCCCGATCATAAGATTGTTACTGATGCCTTGGTTGAGATTTTCTATCGGGGCTTGACAAGAATAGCCAAGCTTGTGCCAATACAATCATCGGAGGCATGTTTCTAGACCAACCTTTTGCATAGATAGCCGCAAAGATAGAGCAAGAGGTTAAAATCAATAGAGCATGGGGTAAATGAGAGTGAGGTGCAACGAAGATATCTTGTATGGTCAACACCAACAATGAGCAAGCAAAGGTTAATGAGGAGATCATGGAACAACTTGCTCAACTTCGCACGAGTATGGACTTGGTTTTAAAGCAAAGCCAAGCGAGTGTTCAAGCGGTAACCCACTAATCTCCTAAGGTTTCTATGTATGAAGATCGATTCTTTGATGAAGATGCTTGTTTCGTGAGCAACCAAGCAGCGGGTTTCCGTAATAACCCCCAATGGTCCAACTCAGACTATTGGAGGCAAGGTTCCGGTAATCAAGGTCGAAACTACAACCATGATGGCGCTTATAGAGACAACCGAGGTGGCCACTATGAAAGAGAGAGAGTGTCGGATGCCAAATGGGGTAGAAGAGATGGCTATAAGAATGGTCCTTATGTGCCATCCCACAACCGTGATGTCGTGCCAAGTACTTCAAGGCTTGAAGAGATGTTTGACAAGTTGTTGAAAGAGCAGACCACCAAGATGAGACCATGAAAGGAATGAAATCGGACATTTCAAGCATAAACCAAAAGATAAAGTCTCACTCTGTGGCGATTAAACAACTAGAACAATAATTTGGGCAAGTTTCTTTGCAATTGAACTAGTGCCAAAAGGGCACCTTACCAAGAAATACAGTTCAAAATCCTAAAAATGAAAGGCATTGCATGGCGGTCATGACTAGGAGTGGCAAAAGAACTATAGATCCCCCTATGCAGGTGATCAAGGATGAAGCTTGTGAGAAGGGTATCGGTGGTGCAGTTGTGGTTGAGAGAGAAGGGTCGGAGAATGTTGGGATGTAAAGAAACAAAGTGAGGGAGCAAGAAAAGGCTAGGATGATTCCAAAACCTCCTCCTCCCTACCCTAAAAGGCTTAAGAAAAAAAGTCGAGGAGGGCAAGTTCAAACATATCCTCTCGATGTTGAAGCAACTATCCAACATCCATCCCCCTTCTAGAAGCTTTGGAGAAGATGCTCGGATATGCCGAATATATCTTTGAGGAAAGAGCTCGCACAAGAGCTCTAACAATGTAGTGCGATCATGACCAAATGCCTTGTTCAAAAACGAGAGGACCCAGGTGCATTCACCATTCCTTGTACCATTGGTGATGTTGAATTCGCAAGAGCAGTGTGCGACTTAGGAGCAATTATTAATCTAATGCCTCTTGCTATGTTCAAAAAGCTTGGTCTTGGCACTCCTACTCCGACAAGAATGGGGTTGGTAATGGCGGATCAAACTATCAAAAAGCCGAAAGGAATACTTCTCGATGTGCTTGAGAAGCTTGATAAATTCATCTTTCCCTCGGACTTTGGGATCCGTGACCATGAGATTGATTTCGAGGTTCCTATTATTTTAGGAAGACCATTTCTGGCCACCGGAAAAGCCTTGGTAGATATGGATTCGGGTCAGCTTCGGTTCGTGGTTAATGATGCCAAGGTCGTGTTCGATATCCGCTAATCAATGAAACATCAGGATGAGTTAAAGAGTGAGGTTTAAGCCATTTAAGACTTTTGTTGATGAATGATGACAAAGTCAAGCCACGATGTTAAACAACGTGCTTCTTGGAAGGCAACCCAAGTATCTTTTATGTTTTTGGATTGTTTTAAGTTTATATCATTTGTTTGAATTGTTAGGTAGTATTTGATCTTGTTTTGATATGTGAGACATTGGATCAGTTGTATTACTCTAGACATTGGTGTATTTTGATGTATGCTTTGCAGGTATAGGTCAAAAGTTGAAGAGTTGAAGAAAATTGCATGTGGAGCAGCCTTTACGAGCAGGCCTATGAGTCGTAGTGAATACCACGACTCATAGTCATGCCTTGTAGGGGGAAACAATAAGGACTTAAAATTGGCGCACGCACTACGAGCCAACCTTACGATTTGTAGGGTCACCTATGAGTCGTAAGTGGGGTTTGTAGTGCTGAGGTATGGATTCTGAAATTTTTCTAAATGTTGGATCTACTACGAGACCAGGACCTACGAGTCGTAAGACACCCTACGACTCGTAGTTAGGGTTTCGTAGACCTGATCTGCAAAATTTTAAAAGTTGACTCAATTTGATATAAAAAGGGGTCAAAATACCTTTTGACCCCTAGACCCTTATTTCTTGCCCTAATTCCTAAAATTTCCCCATCCCTTTCCACTTCAACTTTTTGATCACTTTTCTGACAACCCATGTCACTTTTTGGCATGATTTTTCGATGGGTCCATTCTCTTAGGTTTCGGCATCTATATTTCTCTAGCAGTACTTCTATTCACTTGTCATTCTCTCACTTGGTATGTTTCCTTGGTTGAATTTTGCACACACATGCTATGATTTTCGTATGTTGATGGATGATTGTGTATTTAGTGAAGAATTTGGGAATACCTGTGAGAATATGCTTATGTGGACATGAGAAATGGGTTTGATCGATTAAAGTGCCCTAGTGTTGTTTTGAATGGTGATGTTGCCTTTGTTGGTTGCCTGTGATGTTACCATGTTGATCATTTGTGTGTAATGCATGAGTATTGGTTGATCAACTGTTGGGTTCACGTCAAAGTGCAAATTGGTTGTTGATGGGTGTTTGGATTGAGCATGATCTTTTTGAGATACCCTTTGCATAAAATTGTTTCTTCTCCCTTTGAACTCCCATGATTTTTGTGTAGTGTTAATTGTTGAGATTTTAGGGACCAAAAACTTTTGGGGTATCTTAAAAGTAATTGGGGATTATTGTTTAATTAAGGGGTACTAGTTGGTTGTGTTGGTATAATTCATATTGGGTTTAATTGTGTATAGGATGACGTACTGCCTCGATGTTGTTTATATTTTGCCATTTGAATGGATGGTGGTTCTTTTGGGAAGGTTACAAGCACCCAAGGTGCCTCCGGTTTTCTTCTACGAGGACTCACTATGACTCGTAGTCTACCTTACAAGTCATAGTAGTCCCTCGTGGGAAGCAATAGTCACCTAGGGTTTTTCAACTCTTGCCATACGAGAACTACCTACGACCCGTAATGTCTACTACGGCTCATAGAAAGGGACTCTAGTATTTGCCTTAATTTATTTTGTATTCTGTTTCCCACTATGATCCCAGACTATGACACGTAGGTCATTCTACGAGTCGTACCTGTGGCTCGTATCTATGATAAGAATGATATTTTTCAAGCACTTTCGCACTACGAGGCTATTGTATGACTCGTAGGTCACCCTATGAGTCGTACCTGTGCAACATATCTTTTGCAAATCTGCAACTAGTTCAATGTCCCCTTTTCTGTGTTTTGTTTTCTTAGTTTTTAGTTCTAAGTGGACTATGTTTGAATGTATTGCTCATCATGGATTTGCATTAAAACTTTTAGGTTTCATGACTCCGAACAGCAGAAAAGAGTCTATCAAAGCTTTGGGGAGACGATTGATAGATAAGGCCTCCGAAACCGAACAATTCAAGGGGTTTGTGAAAAAGTTCACAGAGTGAGAATAGACCTCGAGGCAAATGTGCCTCAAACTCGACGCCGCAGTGCTAGGGCCCTGGTCGAGGAGAGTCCCTCCCAGTCTGAGGAGGAGGGAAATGGTGGTGGGTCCGAGAGCAGCTCACTATAGATGACTCCCACACATACCGAGATAGATTCTGAAGGGGGTCACAAGCTCAACAGGAGGAAGTTGAATCACAGTCGCCGGCTGACCCAAGATGGGGCATTCTAGGAACGAAGGTGATCTACAACAAGGGAATGGAACTGAAGGGGCAAGGAAAACCTGTTCGATAGTTCCATGAAGAGTCGATACTGAATGACTTCGGATTAGACGGGTACTAGAGTTAGATGCTGAGATTGATAGACATGGACTATGATGGACTAAACAGTGGTTGGGCAAGTACGCCCCTTACTTTGTCCATGGGTTTTATGCAGCATACCCCCAGGACCAGACAGATGCCGGTGCTTGAGCACCATGATGTTTGCTATTTTTACCCCATCTCTTACTTTTTATTTATGGATACTTTGTTTCTTTTTATTAGACAATATTTTCCTTATGTTGGTTTTGGATATTTTAAATGTTTTGTGTTGAATGGTGTTTTACTTTTGTTTTGGATATTTAGTTTTGAAATGTTGGTTCTAGTATATATATATAATATGTTTTAGTTATTTGGATTTAGTATATGTTTTTACTTTGAGGACAAAGTATTCTCTTTTGGTGGGGTGTGCGAAGTTATGGATTAAGGTGAAGTCTGAGTAGCCTCGAGTACATAACTTCCCCTATTTTATCCCAAGGTTTTCTTGCCGTGTTTCTTTTTCCTCATGGATACTTTAATTTTTGTTGAACCGACATGTCTAGGTAGTGTAGATAACTTGTAGATACATAGTAGAATAATCTTTTGCATATACATAGCCTTTAAATGCTTTTTAAATTTTGTTGAAAATTCAGTACACCCAAATTTTTTGAGATGGTTGGTTATTAGTGTAGTCATGCATATTGATTATCTAGTAGTGTTTGATCTAATAATGAGAAGGCAAGTTGATACTTGAAGTATGACCTATGAGTCTATCCTTGATTGTGTGTGCGATGCCAAGTGTGTTGTGAGCTTATTTTGCTACATTCATGTATCATGTGTTGACTCAGAACTTGCCTTATTACTAAGAGTGGATTGGTGATGTGGTTTACTTGGAAAGGATCTTAGGCCTTTATTCTTTTAGTAAGCCCACTTTTGCCTAAATTACCTGCCAAATGTGATAGTTAACCCTTTGCTCCAATTGTTTGCCTCTTATGCACCCATTCTTTCTTGACACCTAGCTAACTTAGCCTTGTTTTATGAAATACCTTGATATTGGTCCTAGTCTATCCTTGAACATGTGAACCTGATTGAGGCTAAAGGCCTAAATTGAGGGTGGCTACAAATAGTGGCCCTGGTTTGGGGAATAGATATTGTGTGCACCTCAGGCTAAAAGCCTAAGTTAAGGGTGGCCTTTATTGCTATAAAGTAATGAAAATAAGGTTGTTAGTTGGGAAAGAAAGAAAGAAATGAAAAGTCATTAGCCAAGTGAGGAAAAAGAAAAGAAAAGTGCCTTGGATTGAAGTGAATAGCAAAAATGAGGTGAAAAATAAGGCACAACTGAAAAAGAGATAGAAGGCACCCGGGAAAAGCTTGAAATAGGAGAATAAGGACGGATTCAGTAAAAATGGTTGGGTTTTGAAGGTAAAAGTGTTGGTAAATGGTTCAAGGATAGCTTTTAATTACTTGCCTAAATGCCATACCAAAGCCCCATGAGCCTACGTTACAAGCCATTAAGTCCTAAAGTGATCCGAATCCACTTTGTCATCAATCCGAAAGTTGAGTAAAGAGGCAAGCCTATGGTGTTAGCCATTTTGCATGAATTTCATTTGTAAGAGTGAGGATGCTTGCACAATCCCTGAATTTTAAATGCTTTTGCGTGAGTAAGAGGGACTTCTTTTCTATGAGGGCATTTGCACTCCATGATTGGCATGAATAACCCAGTGATTGTGGATAGTTGATACTCCTTTGCTTGTCATAGTTAGATTGCCAGATACATCTTTGTGTTTTGTTTTCTTAGTAGCTTTACAATATGATTTGGAAAGTGAGGATGGGTAACTGAACTAGAGTAAATGATGTATATGCCATTAGAGTAGCTACTATGTGTTTCTCAATGTCTGCTTAGATTAAGTCATCTCTTGAGGACAAGAAATAACTCCAAGTTGAGGGTATTGATGTGCTGTCAAAATATAGCACATTAGATGCCTAAAACAAGGGAATTTGTCAGTTCTTAATGCGACTTTTTATGGTTTTTATGTGTTTTTGTGTTGTTATTGCAGAAAAGGTAGGTTGACATGATATTGGGAGAAAGTTGCAGATTTTGCTGAAGTGCGGGACATACGAGGCTACCTATGAGTTGTAACCAAAGCTACGAGTCGTAAAGTGATCTCATAGCAAGGAACAGTGAGCAAAAATAAGAAATCTACTAAGTGGACCCTATGAGGCCGCTCTACGAGTCGTAGGTCTCCCTACGACTCATATAGGTGGGTTCGTAGGAAGAAACAGAGAGCCACAATTTTCAACCAAGAACTGAAGGCCTAGACTATGAGAGAAGCATACGAGTCATAGCCTAAGCAAAGAGTCGTACCAGTGGGTCGTAATAGCTAAGTCCAAAATATAAAGTACCTGATACAAGACCCCGATTACGACTCGTAGGTCACCCACGAGTCGTACCTGTGCAACATAGCTGCTTTCAGCTGTCTTTTCTGTTTAATTTTTAGGGTTGAATTTGTAAATACTATAAGTACTTTATCATAGAGTTTATTTTGAGAGACCAGACGTAAATCTTGAGAAAAATACTTTGAATATTCTCTAGAATATCTTTAGGGATTAGAGTAGATTTTTATCTTACAAATTGGAAAACCCACTTTTGGGGATTGCAAGACTCACATTGTATTCATATTCATCAAAGATTGTGTTTTGCAATTTGTGGTGCTTTTATTCTTTATTGCTTTAGGTAAAACTCTCAACTATGTCATTTATTTGCATTATTGTTGGTTTTTACTAAGCCATGAGTAGTTAAGCACCCACAACTTAGGGTTGTGGGAACTATGGGTATTTGACTTGAAATAACCTAGGTTTTGTGCATGTCTATGATAAGGGTTTTGTGTGCATTGTTTATTTCCCTTCATTATGATTGATGTTTGGTGGTGGCCAACACCAAACCCTGCCTACTATCACGATCCCGACCAAGAAGTGATGAATAGAAAAAGGGAAGTAGACGACATGATTCGATTGATGTGTTCTTGACCAAGGGGAGGTTGCCTGGAACAATGGGTAATTGTTTGTTGGCACACCATGGTTTCTGACCAAGCATCATGGTGAAATTCGACCTTCACCTTCACAAGAGGGCTGGAATAACCAAAGTAATGGTCCTGCATCCAAATTCCCAATTAGAGTTATGTTGTCTAGGATAATTGAGTCAACGAACCATGGGAACACAATTCTCGAGTTATCCCTAAATTTGAGTGTTTTCTTGCATTGTTAGTATCGTGTTTACTTTTAGTTTTGTTCTTAAATCACAAACCCCCCCTTATTTAGAGATTTTAGTTATCGATACTCGAATTGATTGATAGTGAATTCTTGTAGTAAGACCCTGTATTCCCTGTGGATTCGACCCTAAACTCTTGTTAGGTTAATTACTGATAGCGACCACTTTCTTATTGGAGCATGAACATCAGATGTCATCACCATCCGTTTGAGGGGGAAAGGACGTACTAAGCTTTACCTTGATCCTAAGACCTCTTTGGAAGGACCTCCAAAAGTGTGAAGTGAATTGAGCTCCACGATTCGATATGATAGACAAGGGCACCCCATGCAATCTCACCAACTCATGAATGTACAATTTAGCATAGTCTTCGGCCCCATAAGTGGTCTTAATCGTTAAGAAATAACCTGACTTAGTCATCCTATCAACCACAACCCAAATAGAATCAATGTCTAGTCTTAGGCAACCCAACCACAAAATCCATATTAATCTCTTCCCACTTCCAAGTAGGATCTCTATGTCTTGTGCTAGGCCACCCGGCCTTTGGTGCTCAGCTTTGACTTGTTGGCAACTATGACAATCGGATACAAATTTGGCAACTTCATAACTCCCCACCAATACACCTCTCTCAAATCTCTGTACTTCTTAGTAGAACCCGGGTAAATAGCATAGGAAGAACCATGAGCCTCATCAAGAATCTTTTCTCTCAAGACATCAACACAAGGCACACATAACCTACCTTGGTATCTAAGGTAACCATCTCCCCCTTGGGAGAAAACCTCCACCTTAACATCTTTTACCAATGCCTTCAGTTCTAACAAAGCGGTGTCAAGATCTTGCTTTGCTTTTACCTTATTAACCAAGGAAGATTTTGAACCATCAACAACCACAATGCCACCGTTATTAACCTCTTCCAACCTAACACCCAATCTAGCCAACCATGGACCTCCCTAGCCACCTCTTTGCCCCCACCGTCAACATGATCTAGGCTACCCATAAACACCCTACTCAAAGCATTCGCTACAATATTAGCCTTACCAGGGTGGGTGATAATGCACACTCATATCATAGTCCTTAAGAAGCTCTAGCCACCTTCTTTGTCTCAAGTTGAGATCTTTTTGAGTGAATACATATTGGAGACTCTTATGATCGGTAAACGTATCAACGTGCATCCTGTACAAATAATGGCACCAAATTTTCAAAGCAAAAACCACGGTGTCTAATTGAAGATCATGAGTAGGAAAATTCTTTTCATACACTTTGAGTTGCCTAGAAGCATAGGCGATAACCTTACCATTTTGCATGAACACACAATCTAAACCAACCCTTGAAGCATCACAATACACAACAAACCCTTCAAGCCCTTTTGGTAGTGACAATATAGGAGCGGACACAAGCTTATCTTTCAATGTTTTGGAAACTCTTTTCACAATCATCGGTCCACACAAATTTGGCTCTCTTTTGAGTCAAATTGGTCATAGGAGAAACTATAGAAGAGAACCCGTTCAAAAACCTCCAATAATAACTCGCAAAGCCCAAGAAGCTCCTAATATCCGATGGGGTCAATGGTCTAGGCAAATTTCTAATCACATTCATCTTTTTAGGATCCATCTTATACCGTCCCCCGACACCACATGACCTCGAAAGGCAACCTCCTTTAACCAAATTCACATTTTTCATACTTGGCATACAACTTCTCTTCCCTCAACCTTTGTAGCACTACCCTCAAATGACGCATATGCTTCTCCTCACTATGTGAATAGATCAAAAAATATCATCAATGAAAACCCAACAAATGAATCAAGGTAGGGCTTAAAGACCCTATTCATAAGATCTATGAAGATGGCCGGTGCTTTGGTCAATCCAAAAGACATAACCACAAATCCATAATGCCCTCCTTACCTAGTCTGGAAGGCCATCTTGGGAGTGTCACACTCCCATACCTTTACTTGATGGTATCCTGACTGAAGATCAATCTTAGAGAAGTGACTAGCCCCTTGAAGTTGGTCAAACAAATCATCAATCTTTGGAAGAGGATACTTATTCTTTATGGTAACCCTATTAAGTCGCCGGTAGTCAATACACATTCTAATGAAACCTTTCTCCAACAAATCCTTCAATTGCTCCTTCAACTTTTAAATTCGCCTGGACCATATGGTAAGGGCAAATAGAAATGTGTTGAGTATCGGGAAGGAGGTCTATTCCAAAGTCTATTTCCCTTTCGGGAGGAACACCGGGAAGGTCACTTGGGAAGACATCTAGGAACTCATTCACCACCGGTACCGACTCAATAGGAAGGGCCTTGACCACCACGTCATGACTCTCCCAATCAAGAACTGGTTCATTTGGAAATTTGAACTTGATCCTATGGGTTATACAATCAATAGAGGCATAGTATGCATGCAACCAATCCATCCCAAGTATGACTTCAAAATCCACCATTTCCAACTCAATAAGATCTAAAGGAAACAATTTATGCTAAATGCAAATGAGGTAATTTTTATAGACTCCACGAGCAACAATAGATGCACCAACGGGAGTAGACACTTCATATGGCTCACACATAATTCGGGCTCAACATGCAACATTTTGGCCATAAGAGGAGTAACAAAAGAGAAAGTGGCACTTGGATCAATTAATGCATACACATCAAAATAAAAGACTTTTAACATACTGGTGATGACATCGGGAACCTCTTCAACCCTTTTCCCCCCTTGGAGTGCATCGAAATGATTGTACCTTGGGGCACTACCTTGTTGACCTTCCCTCCCCAAAGGAACTGTATTAACACCCCAACCTTGAGGATGAACATCCTTACCCTTGTCCTGGTTAAGAGGGTAATACATCATCTTTTATCCCATTTTCCCACAACAATAACAAGCACTAATGTACCTCAAGCATGGGCCATCATGATCCTTACTGTATTTTGGACACATAACATTTGGCACCACACCATTACCTTGTTCCCTTGGGTAGTCAGTGACAAGCCTCCCATTAGTAGTATTGGCGGACCCTTGGCCTTGATGGAACCGGCCACCTTTAGGACATTAGAACCTTCCCTCAAAACTAATCGACACAGTGTGTTGGATGCCGAGGACCATTAACAAACTAGTGCTCTGATACCAAGTTTTTCATGACACAAGTCTAGGGACTAGAAGTGACACGGCGAATGGGGAACCCAAAACAAGCGTCTTTACATATCATTACACACCCTTGGTCATGGAAGCATTACACAACATTATTAAGAGTAAAAATATGGGCAAAATAGGCTAAGGGAAAGCGTTTCATAACATAAAACATAATTAAATCAAGGGAGTCAATACTCATAACATAATTTCATAACTTGTCCAATAACACTTCTACTACACAGGTAAGAGCGGGGGCCAAGACAAGCAACCAGCTCACCCTCATAGTCATAAGTATACAATAAAGGAAAGAAAGTCTTACATATCAGAAGATCAAAGTCATCATCCCTGTAACTGAGGACTCACCAAATAGCTTTGGATAGAAGTAGTAGACATGAGGAAGAGGATAATCAACCAGTGCTCCGATCCCTACATGTTAACATTATGTAGGCATAGAGTATGCATCAGTACGTTTGAATGTACTAAGTATGTAGGATGCAATGCAACAAGAGATAGGCAACATAGGCAAAATGCATAATCATA
>JAOTQR010028407.1:0-16392 GCA_025774065.1 Solanum ossicruentum | reverse complement strand
CATATATAGTATTTCCTTCCTTACATATTCAGTACATTATCTCGTACTGACGTCCCTTACGGGGGACCTGCATTTCACGCTACAGGTATAGGTGCTAGTACACCTCCCCAGTAGGAGTACAAGACATCCAGCTACTGTTAATAAGCTCCAGGTTACTTCGGAGCTTTGTGTGTCTAGAGCTTATATTTTTTTTTGTATTGTATAGTTAGCCGAGGAGAGGCCTTTCTTGACCCTTATCAGATACTTTTCCTTATCTAGAGGCTTTGTAGACTATGTAAATTAAAGTGTAGTCATGTCTTGTACTCTAGACACCGTGGCTCTAACGGCCTAGCCATATGCATTTCTTTTTGGCTTGTTATTACTATTTACTTTCTTAAAGGCATGTTAAATGTAGAATTCCCTTATAATATGTATAGAAAGCTCATAGATATAGGTTGGTTCTCCCGATCCTTATTGGCAACGGGTGCCAGTCAGCCTTAATGGGACTTTGGGCATGACAATAGGTGGGGCTATGCTCACTGGAGTGCCACCGGGTTCTTATTAGCCTTAATTAGGTTAGGCTCCAAAGTGTGTTGTGCCTTGACTTCGCAGTCTAGTTGTTGTAGTACTAGACTTTAAATAGAGCGTGCAGATCAAACATGGAAGTGGAATGGAGGTGGCCCTCTACAATGCGGCCTCATGTATCTTGTCACGACCAAAACCTAGGGACACCAAACAAGCCTATAAGCATATCTAGCACACATCTTTGGTGATGTATGAAAAATAAGCATCAAGAAGTCATAATTACAAAAGGGAAGCGGGACTAAGGAAAGCCTTGATATTCATAAATGCATATAAGAGTCAAATCCATAGCATAAACATAATACAATATAGTTTCCAACAACACCTCTAACTTAGAATGGAGTGGGGGTCAATCACTTCTCGATCTCACCCTCATGATAACGAGTGGCCAACATAAGAAAGTCTCAACATAGCAAGAGTGACTTAGATATTTTCCTCGGACTTGAGGGCTCACCAATGCTTTTCTATGAAGTACCAAACTAGCCACGTAGAGGATGATTAAAAGGAGCTCCGATCCCTACATGATAATATCATGTAGGCATTGAGTATGCATTAGTATATTTGAATGTACTAAGTATGCGGGGTGCAATACAACGAAGAGATAAGCCAATATATTCAAAATGCATAATAATAAGCAATAGATATATGTAATTTGGATATGACATGCATGATCAATGCTTGTAAATTATTCAACTTACATAATATACCATACATATGCAGGAAGAGACCTTAACTAACATGGGTAGGACCAAGCGAGCTATAACTTGGAATCCTAATGAATACCCCTCATCGGTAAAGAGGTTGTCTACTTGCCAAGGTAAACTATTCTTCTTTTTGCGGGAGCATGACCTATTTCGTATGAAACAACCCTTCTTACTAAAACATGACCCATTTCGGAAAAGCATTCATGATAAAGTGCACTAGATGGATCCACTAGTTTATCAAGGGTAATAATCATAATCCTGTGGTGACACATAGTTTGAGGAAAGGAGTATGGACCCTTGAAGAATATCCACACCAACAGTCAATCCATCGGTGCAAAGTCTAATCCTATGGAATGCTTGAGATAATCGTACTTTAACCATAGAATGGATGGCTTGTAAGAACTTGACTTGAGTAGCTCATAAACAAGCTTGACCTCTAGTAGTGAGTGTAACTTGAACATGACAATAGATGATAATCATTCATGAACCGTTGCTTTAACATGAATGGCTCACAAGAGGTAAAAATCTTCAAACAAGCTTAACTTGATATTTGTAAGTTCAGAGGTTCTTTTCATGAATTCAATACATGCTTGAAAGCCCTTAATCATCATGAAGTCACTTAACTTATAAATCATGTAATAAATTATAAATAACTTGAGAACTCTTGTCATGTCATTTTATCAAACACGTGGTGGGTTCATCATACTTGTTCAAAACCATGTAATTCAAGAGTGAAACAAGAGTAGTAAACTCAATGCAAATCAACCGATCAACATTTAGTAAAACCGTCATATAAGGAACCTTGAAATCTATCAAAAAAGCTCATAATAGTTCATAGTTTCATAGCTCAAAACATGTATAGTCTCAATAGACAAATCAATTCATAGAATAGGCTTGAAAGAGAGAGTCATGCATAATAATCAATACTTCATAAAACCCCAACATAAGTTGTACTCATTATCCATAATAAGAGATATCCATAGATAATATAACTTGAAAATATGCAACTTTTATGAAAAGGGAACTTGATGTAGACTTAAACCTTGAATTCCTTGAGGTGAATTTGAAGTAGACTTAGAACTTGAAATGAGTCCTTGAGTACCAAATTGAGCTTGAAATCCTTGGATTTAAATGAGAGAATTGATAGAGTCTTAGAGAGGTTTTGAGAGGGTTTTGTGAGTTATAGAGTTGAAAAATAGCTAAGAATGGGATATTTCACGTTTAAGTGGGCATGGGGCTATGACCTCCATGCCCTTGGGCAGAATAAGAAAACCAAGTAAAATGTTACACTGGGCAATGCCTCCTGGCACGAAGCGAACCAGACGCGAACTTTAATTTACCCTAGTCCACGCCCCTAGCGTGTCGTGGCCAGGGCGCGGACAACCACTTGAACTCAAAAATTAGCAAAAATTATTTTTCGCTGTGGGTCTCCTTAACTCCGGTTATACCCATTTTCCACTCAGTTTTTCCCCTGAATAGAGAATATGATGTCGAATTTTCAATATCACGCATGGGTTTTGAGATATATAGAAATTTTAATTATGGGGCATTCCAAAGTACATGAGAGACATTTCACTGTCTCCCCCATGGGAATATTCGTCCCCAAACATGAAATAAACATGCGTAAGAGAAATAGTCATGAATAATTTAGCCCAACATGAATGCAATAGATGCACCTAAACATTATTTTCAAAAATCTCAACATGAATGTCAAAAATCAGCATATACATGTTACCATAAACATGAATGCTTGTAAAATGACATGAAGGCTAAAACTTAAGACTTGAAATCATATAGGGGACTTAATTTTTTACCTTCGCTTAAGTATAGCGAAAGAGATATGTGTATCACCTTTTTATGTCTGCTTCGGCTTCCCATGTGGCACTTTCAATTTGTTAATTCCTCCAAAGGACCTTGACAGAAGCTACATCTTTGTTTCTCAACCTCTTCACTAGTCAATCAAAAATCTCCACCAATACCTCCTCATAGGTCAAATTATCTTCTACAACATCTACAACTTTTAAGGGCACTATAGCACTTGGGTCACCCACACACTTCCCCAACATAGACAGATGGAAGACCGGATGAACCATATTCGTCTCCATAGGCAACTGCAACTCATATGCAACCTTACCAACTCTCCTCAAAACTCTATAAGGACCCATAAACCTTGGTCTCAATTTCCCTTTCCTACCAAACCGGACCACATCCTTCATAGGTGAGACCTTCAAGTAAACCCAATCACTAATCTTAAACTCAAGATCTCTTCTTCTAACATCGGATTAGGACTTTTGTCTACTTCAGGATGTCCTTAATCTCTCCCTTATTAACCTTACCTCCTCAAAGGCTTCCATAAGAAAATTCGAGCCTGACAAAGACATCTCCCCAATATCAAACCACCCAACTGGGGATCTACAATGGCTATCATATAAGGCATCAAAAGGAGCCATGCCAATTCTTGAGTCGTAGCTGTTGTTGTAAGAAAACTCAATAAGTGGAAGATGTTTATCCCAACTACCCTCAAACTCCAAAACAAAATCCCTAAGCATATGCTCAAGAGTATGGATAGTTCTTTTGACTTGGCCATTCGTTTGAGGATGAAAAACCATGCTAAGCTTGACCTTAGTACCAAGAGACCTTTGGAAGGACCTCCATAAATAAGAAGAGAATTGAGCACCATGATACAAAATGATAGACTAGGGTTCCCAATCAATCTAACCAACTCACGAATATACAACTTGGCATAATCTTCGGTACCATAAGTCATTTTGACCAGTAGAAAGTGAGCCAACTTTGTTATTATATCCATAATAACCCAAATAGAATCAAAGTGTTTCCTAGTCTTAGGCAACCCAACCACAAAATCCATGTTGATCTCTACCCACTTCCAAATAGAAATTTCTATATCTTGGGTTAGGCCACCCGACCTTTAATGTTCGACTTTCACTTATTGGCAATTATGACAACTGGTTATGGACTTCGCAATATCTCTCTTCATACCACCCCACCAATAAACCTTCCTCACGTCTCTATACATCTTTGTGGGACTGATTAATAGAATAAAATGAATTATGGGCCTCTTTCAAAATCAACTCTCTCAAGTCATCAACATTAGGCACGCACAACCTACCTTGGTACCTAAAGGCACCATCTCCCCCTTGGGACAAAACCTCGACTTTACCATCTTTTATCAAGGCCTTTACCTCTAGCAAGGTGGGAGCAAGATCTTGTTTTGACATGACTTTCTCAATCAAAGAAGATTTAGAACTATCAACAACCACTACACCACCATTTTCAGCTTCATCCGACCTAATTCCCAACCTCGCAAACTGGTGAACTACTCTAGCCACCTCCTTACCACCATCATCAATATGAGCTAGGCTACCCATGGACACTTTACTTAGAGTATCGACCATAACATTAGCTTTGCCTTGATGATAATGCACGCTTATATCATAATCATTAAGGAGATTTAACCACCTTCTTTGTGTCAAGTTAAGATCTTTTTTGGTTGAACACATATTGAAGTCTCTTTTGGTCGGTAAACACATAAGCATGAACCTCATATAAATAGTGATGCCAAATTTTCAAAGCAAACACTATGGCTGCCAATTCAAGATCATGGGAGGGATTGTTCCTCTCATGCACCTTAAGTTGGCTAGAGGCATACGTTATTAACTTACCACTTTGCATCAAAATACACTCCAAACAAATTCTTGAGACATTACAATAAACCACAAACCCTCCCATCCCTTTCGGTAGATCCAAGATAGGAGCGGAGAAAAGCTTATCTTTCAAAGTTTGAAAACTCTTTTTACATTCACCAGCCCACACAAATTTTGCCTTCTTTTTGGGTGAACTTTATCATAGGGGAAGCAATAGATGAAAATCTATTCACAAACCTTCAGTAGTAACTAATCAAACCTAAGAAACTCCTAATATCCAATAAAGTCAAGGGTCTAGGTCGATTTCTCATCATCTCCGTCTTCTTAGGATCCATCATAATGCCATCACTCGACACCAGATGCCCTAGAAAAGCAACCTCTTTCAACCAAAATTCACACTTTTCATGTTTAGCAAACAACCTCTCATCCATCAAGATTTGCAACACCAACCTCAAGTGATTCACATGCTCTTCCTTGCTCCAGGAATAAATCAATATATCATCAATAAAACCACCACAAACATATCAAAGTAGGATTTGAAGAACCTTTTATGAGATCCTTAAATATAGCTCGTGCATTAGTACACTCAAAACACATAACCACAAATTCGAAATTTCCATACCTAGTCCAAAAGGCCATCTTTGGAAAATCACACTCCCTCACATTCACTTGGTGATATTTGGATCAAAACTCAATCTCAGAAAAGTGACTAGCCCCTTGTTGTTGATCAAAAAGGTCATCAATCCTTGGTAGAGGGTACTTTTTCTTTATGGTAACCCTATTAAGTTGCTGATAATCAATGGACATTCTAATGGAGCCATCCTTTTTCTTTACAAATAACACTGGTGCACCCCAAGGTGACTTGCTAGGCCTTATGAAACCCTTCTCTAACTAATCCCTCAATTGATCCTTCAGTTCCTTCAATTCTACCGAGGCCATATGGTAAGGGGGAATGGAAATAGGTTGTGTGTCGGGAATGAGGTCTATACAAAAATCTATTCCCCTTTCAGGAAGAATACCAGGAAGCTTATCGTGAAATACATCAAAAAACTCATTGACCATTGGAACCGATTTAATAGGATGGACTTTAGACTCAACACCCCTAACCCTCACAAGAAGATAAATGCAACCCTTAGAAATCAACTTTTCGGCTTTAAGAGAAGAAATGAATCTACCCTTGACCACCATATCACGACTTTCCCAATCAAGGACGAGCTCATTCGGGAACTAAAATTTGACCTTATGGGTCCTGTAATTAATGGAAATGTAATACGCATATAACCAATCCATCCCAAGAATGATATCAAAATCCACCATATCTAATTCAACAAAATTACAAGGCAGGACCTTATGTAATATTAACATGTGACAATCTTTATAAAATCTTTTAGCAGCAATGGGCTCACTAATAGCGGTAGACACTTCATATGATTCACACAACAATTCGGGACTCACATGAAGCTTTTTGGCAACAAAAGGAGTAATGAAGGAAAGAGTGGCACCGGAATCTATCAAAGCATACACATCATAATAAAGAACCTTTGACATGCTGGTAACAACATCTGGCACCTTCTCCACTCCATGCCTTCCTTGGAGAGCATAAAACTTATTTTTCCTTGGTGCACCTCTTTATCAGCCTCCTTTTGCCCTTTGACCCTTATTAGCACCTTGCCTTGAGAATGACCATCTCTACCTTTGTTTTAAGCATGAGGGCAATTAATAATATTATGACCTATTTCCCCACAAGTAAAACAAGCATTAATGTTCTTCAAACATGGGCCACCATAGTTTTTCCCACACTTTTGGCACTTAAGATTTGCCATCCCATAATTGCCGCCTTGGAATCTTGGATTATCACTAGCAAATCTCTTGATATTGGAGGACCCTTAGCCTTGGAAGTTTTGGCCTTGAGGAAATTGGCCACCCTTAGAACCTTGAAAATCACCTTCAAATCTAGCCCCCTTGGACTCCCCACTTCTTCGCTTTCTAAGATTGTCCTCATAAAGTTGCTCGACATATGTCATAAGCCAAGACATATCCATATCACTCACTAGCAGGGCAGTACGACACTCTTCATTAACCAAGTCAGATATTCCCAACATAAATTTATTCATTCTAAATCTGGGGTTGGCCACCAAATGTGGAGCATACTTGGAAATTTTGTTGAACTATATGGCATACTCCCTCACGCTCATGAAACCTTGCTTGAGGTTCATAAACTCCAACATCTTAGCCTCCCTTAGCACGATAGGAAAGAATCGATTTTGGAGTGCAGCTTTGAAATACTCCCAAGGAATAACATCATCATCTCTGCTCTCTAATTTCCATTGATTGAACCAAATTTGGGCCATACCTTTGAGTAGGTAGGCCCGTAACTCTACTTTCTCCTCCTAATTGAGACCTATGATAGATAACACCTTATATACCTCATTGATGAACTCTTGGAGATCCACATCCACCTTTGACCCATGGAACTCTGGTGGATTCATTCTTGCTAAATCCCTCACCCTTAAGGCCAGAGTAGGAGCATGAGGGGCTTGGGTCCCTTGGTTCACTTGTTTGGTCATAGCACGGGCCAACATTGTAATATCATCCCATAACTCATCATGGGATACCCCTTCATAATGAGGAGCTTGTGGCGCATGATGGGTCGGTTTTTCCTTGAGAGCATGGGCTCTCCTCATATTTCATCCTAGTATCAGCATGATCTAGAAGAAACAAGAGCATTCATTATGGGAAAGGGCTTATATTTATGTCTAAAGCATAATATAGAGCATTATCATAGCCTTCCCTTTATAGTTATGGCGTACTTTGCAATAATGAGTAAGACTTTAATCGACACGGTGTGTTGGTTTTCTGAGGACTATTAACAACCTAGTGCTCTGATACTAAGTATGTCATGACCCAAGCCTAGGACTTAGATGTGACACGCCTAATGGGGAACCCGTAGGGACCCTAAGCAAGCCTCTTAGCATATTAATCAAATATCCTTGGCCATGGAAGAAAAATAATCACTAACAAGACATAATTAAAAAAGGAGAGCGGGACTAAGGGATGTCTTGATATTCATAAATGTATAAAAGAGTCAAACTCAAAGCATAAACATAGCATAGCATAGTATCCAAAAGTACCACTAACTTGGAATGGAGTGGGGGCCAAGACACTTCTCGAGCTCACCCTCATGATAACAAGTATTCAACTTAAGGAAGTCTCAACAAAGCAAGAGTAACTTAGATATTATCCTCAGACTTGAGGACTTGCCAATACTTTTCTTCGAAGTACCGAAAAAGACACGTGAAGGATGATCAAAAGAAGATCCAGTCCCTACATATAATATCATGTAGACATAGAGTATTTGTTAGTACGTTTGAATGTACTAAGTATATGGGGTGCAATGCAACAAAGACATAAGCCAATATATTCAAAATACATAATCATACGTAATAGATATACATAATCTCAATATGGCATGCATTATCAATCCTTGTAAATAAACATGCTTTTAAATCATTCAACTTGTATAATATACCATACATATATTAGAAGAGACCTTAACATACATGAGTAAGACTAAGCAATATATAACTTAGAATCTCGATGAATACCCCTCATCGATAAAGAGGTGATCCACTTTCCATGGTAAACCATACTTCACCTTTCGGGAACATGAACCATTTTATATGAAGCAACCCTCCTTAGGGGAACACGACCCATTTTGGAAATGATTTTATAATAAAGTGCATTAGATGGATCAACTAGTATGGCAAGGATAATAATCATAATCCTATGGTGTCATAAAGTTTGAGGAAAGGAGTACGGACCCTTGAAGATAGTCCACACTGACATCCAATTTATCAGTGCTAAGTCTAATCAAACGGATGTCCACACCAACATCCAATCCATCTGTGCTAAGTCTAATCAAATGGAATACATGAGATAATTATGCTTTAATCATAACATTTATATCTTGTAAGAAAATGAATTGAGTAGCTTATAAACATGTTCTTGACCTCTAGTGGTGAGCCAAACTTAAACATGAGAATAGATCATAATCATACATGAACACTTGCTTTAACATGAATGACTCAAAAGAGGTAAATCTTGAAATAGCACTTAACTTGATACTTTTAAGTTCATAGGTAGTTTTCATGAATTCAATACATGCTTGAAAGCCCTTAATCATCATGAAGTAACTTAACTTGAAAATCATGTAGTAGATCATCAATAGCTTAAGAATTCTTGTCATCTCATTTTATCAAATACATGGTGGGTTTATGATACTTGTTCAAAACAATGCATTTCAATGGTGAAACAAGATGAGTAAACTCAATGCAAACAAACCCACCAATATATAGTAAAACTCTTATGTAGGGTACCTTGAAATCCATCACAAAAGCTCATAATAGTTCATAGCCTCATAGCTCAAAACATGCATAGTCTCAATAGACAAATCAATTCATGGAATAAGCTTGAAGTAGATAGTAATGCATAATTAATCAATACTTCATAAAATCCAAAAATAATTATATTCATAATCCACAATAAGAGATACTCATATGTAATACAACTTGGAAACATGCAATTTTTATGAAAAGGGAAAGTTAGGCTCCATGGGTGAAAGGACCCATTATTGAAGACCCGTATACCTTAAACTTTGAATTCCTTGAGGTGAACTTGAAGTAGAATCAGAGCTTGAAATGAGTACTTGAGTTCCAAATTTGAGCTTGAAATCCTTAGATTTGAATGAGAGAATTGATAGAGTGTTAAAGATGTTTTAGAGAGGTTTTGTGAGTTATAAAGTTGAAAAATGGCTTAGTATGGGAGATTTCATGTTTAAGTGGGCATCGGATATGACTCCAATGCCATTGGGTGAAATGAGAAAACAATGAAAAATTTTACACAGGTTCGTTCCCCTGGGCGACGCGGACCATATGTGAACTTCAATGTACATTAGTCTGTGCCCCTAGCACAAAGCCGTTAGGGCACGTGATATGCTGTCAAAATAAAACACATTTGGTTCCTTAAATAATGGATTTTGTTTGTTCTCAATGTGAATTTGTATGGTTTTTATTTGTTTTTATGTTCACTTTTGCAGAAAATATGGGTTGGCCTGATTTTGGGAAAGTTTACAGATTTTGTTGACTTATGAATATCTACGAGACCCACTACGAGTTGTAGCCCAAGCTATGAGTCATCGGGGATGATCGTAGCAATTAACAAAATTTCAAAAATCAAAAATATGAGAATTTAAAATTTAGCCATGTGAGCTTAGGGTACAGGTCGTAGTCCTCACTACGACTCGTACAAGGGGACCTCATAGAGAACACTGGTGATTAAAAATTAGACAAAGACTTTCAATGTTGGACTACAATAAGGCAATATGAGTCGTATATTAGACTAAGAATCATAGGTGTGGATCATTGCAGTGAAGTCCAAAATTCTAAATGCTGACCACAAAGCCCGATTGCGGGTCATAGGTTACCCTACGGACCGTAGCTACAAGCTGTAGCAGTTGCCGACCAGATTTTTCTAATTGTTTTATGGACCTTTGAGTAAATAGTATAAATAGTATATGTAGGGTTTTAGAAATTACAACTACAATTTTTAGAGACTTTTAGAGTGAGAAGCTCATAGTTCTTAGAATAGTGTAGGGTTTTAGAGTAGAAATTAGGGTTTTACTTGGGAGACTCAATTTGGAGATTTGGAATCACTTGTAAATCAATTTCAAAATTCAAGCTTGTGATTCTAATTGTGAAAAGAGTTTCCTTGTTCTTAATTGTTTCTTGGGTAAGAAATATTCTATGTCTCCTTATTTCATTGTTGATTTGTGTGACCAAGACATGAGTAGCTAAATCCACAACTTGGGGTTGTGGGAACCATGAGTAGATAGCTTGGAAACATGGATTATTTGGATTGCTAGAGTTGTCTATTTGCATGTATTATCCATTTTCCTTCATTTTGCTTGTTGTTTAATGGTGGCCAACATTAAACCCCACCTTGTGCCATGATCCCGATCAAGGTTGCGATGAATAGGAAAAGGAAATTAGTGATAATATTCGATTGATGTGTTCTTGTCTAATCAACCAAACCCGGATAAGGAGAGGTTGACTAGGACAATATGTAATGGTTAGTTTAGAAAACTATGGTAGTCAACCAAGCGCCTTAGTGAAATTCAACCTTCACCTTTAGAAGAGGGTTGGAAGAACCTAAGTTACCATCCTGCATGCAATGTCCTAATTGAAGTTGCGTTATTTGGGCTGTTAGAGTTAGCGAGTCATGGGGGAAACAATTTTCGAAGTTGCTCTCAGATTTGATCATCTCTTCACTTTGTTAGTATAGTTTAGTTTCTTACAAATCATTAGAAAATCCCCCATTCTCGAGAAAAGAATTATTTAATGCTTGAAATGATTGTTGGTGAATCAAGGTGGCAAAATCCCGTATTCCCTTGGGATTCAACCTTAACCTATGGTTAGGTTTTATATTTAACATCGATCATTTTATCCTTCAAGTGAGATATACTTTTTTAGCGTTACAAAAATTAATGGCACCGTTGTTGGGGAATACGATGATGTTTTGACTTGATTTCACTAGTAGTTAATTCAAGTGTTGATTTCTTAATTCACTTGTATATTACTTTTTTTTGTTTTGCTAGTTTTGCTTTGCAGAGTATACTAGGTGTGTATGCCCATACAAGGAGTTAAGGCATTCCCTTAGTTCTAATCGACTCAGAGACCCATCAAGTTGCAAGGAGAATGGCTCAAGAAAACGTAAACATTGTGGTTGAGGAAGCTAAGAATATGGAAAAAGAGGCACATGATATAGCGGACAATCCACCACCAAGGGAGAATAGGCCACACCATTGGGATTTAAATGAAAATGCATATGGTTGGAACTAATATCTGTTGAACCCTATGGCCATGGAAGTCACAAGTAAAATAGTGTTTCTACCATTATCGGTTGACACTAAGTTTGTAGTGTCATGTGGATTACTCTAAATGCTTCAGAATCATGGGTTGTTGGCGGCTCTACCTTCGGAGGATCCTCATAGTCATCTTTACAATGTTGCTTTCGTATGTTAGAGTGTGATGGGTACACAAAATCTTTCTATGGATGTTTTTGGGTTAAGTGTGTTCCATCTATCTCTTATTGGGAATGCAACAATATGGTTGTCAGAACTCCTACAAAGTTCAATTAGTAGTTAGGCTGAATTGCAAAGTGTCTTTTTGGAGAGGTGTTTTCCATGGTCTAAATCAAGTTCAAGGATCAAATCAGCAATTTTGTACAGCTGGTGGGTGATTCTATTAGCACAACATGGGAGAGGTTCAGCAAATGTATGAGAATGGTTCTTGACCATAAGATTGTGGATGATTCCTTAATGCAAATCTTCTGTCAGGCTCTTGATGAAAATAGTCAAGCTTGTGCCGATACCATCATGGGAGGCTTGTTCTTAGATCAACCATTCACAAGAATCACTGAGAGGATAGAGCAAGTAGTCAAGATAAATATAGCATGAGGCCAAATGGAGAAAGCTATTATAAGGTATCCATGTGAGCTGCATATTAGTTTGGATCAATTAAAATTAATCTGTAGATCATGCAACAACTTTCCCAACTCCGAAGAAGTATGGATTTGATGGTGAAGCAAAATCAAGAGAGAGTTCATGCAGTGGTTCATCAACCTCCATATATGAAGAGTCTTTCTTTCATAAGGATGCTTGCTTTGTTAGTAATCAAGCGATGGGTTTTCGGAACAACACCCAAGGGTCCAATCCAGACTATTGGCTTTAAGATTCCAGAAATGAAGGTCGGAACTATAATTGAGAGGGTGCATATAGAGATAACCGTGGTGGTTATTTTGAGAGAGTCATATTATCGGAGACCAAGTGGGGCCAAAGAGATGGATATAGAAATGGTCCTTATGTGCCTCCTGATAATCATGGTACCGGTACTAGTAGTTAAAGGCAGAGGAGATGTTTGATATGTTATTGAAGAAGGTCAAACACCAAGATGAGACTTTGAAAGGGATGAAACCGGATATCTCAAGTATCAACCATAAGATTGATTCCCACTTGATGGTGATAAAGCAATTGGAACAACAATTTGGTCAAGTGTCCCTCCAATTGAACCAATATCAAAAGGGTACTTTCACGACCAATAAGGTTCAAAATCCTAATAATAAGGGACATTGGATGATAGGTATGATGAGAAGTGGGAAGAGTACCATTGCCCTCAGATATCGGTGGTTATTGATGAGCAATTGTGGAGAGAGTGTGGATGACAAAGTTGAAGTTGAGGAAGATAGTGTAATGACCCCAAAAATTGCTCAAAAATATGCTTCGGATGTGCCTAGAATAGTAACTTCCATAAATCTTAAGATCCATGCACAATATCGAAAATCCAACTCATTCTTGTTCAGAGGCTTAAATTGAGTGTGAAATGGGTCTAACCTCGATCTTAGACCAACCATATCAAAATTTGAAATTCCCAAAAATGCAATTTTTAGTGTTGTTTCCGCATTGTTATAATATTTTTTGTGCAGAAGTTTGACTTCGGTCCAAGAATTTTAAGTCCTGGGCCTAAGTGTTCCCCAATGTAAGAATACCTATACTTAGCGATATTTCACCCTCATATCATTCAAAAACATTCCCCAATACTCATTTAAACACTTATCCAAATATTTTGTTCCTAAACTGAACTCAAAACTATTTCTCGATCATAGGGATTGTACTCATGCTTCAAGTCTCCATCTCCAACCTTCATCAAGTTCATCTCCAAAGCTAAGGTAGGTGGGTTTCTTGCACCCATGATACCCAAGCTTCTTTTTACTTAAATTTAAATGATTTAAGGATGATTTACTCAAGGGTCTTATTTATTATGAGAATCACTGCACACTATGTTGGAGTTTATGAAATTATGACTGTTTTGCTATGTTTTGATCAATGAAATGAGGCTCTAATATAAGATTTGATGAAGGGTTTTGATGTATCTTGCTTGATGGTGTTACCAAGTATCTATTGATGGTTTTACATTGGATTTTCTAGCATGATAAAACTCTTTCATTGCATGGTTTTACACTAGCACTACACACCCTCTAAGTGTTTGGTAAAATTTTTTATTATTGTTTCTTAAGGAATTAAAGTCCAATGCATGTCTTATGTGTTGAATGACTATATGATGATGATATGATGATTACATGATGATGAAATCATGATGAAACGAATATATTTATATGAGGACTATAAGATGATGAAGTGAATGTATGTATATGGTATTCTCTATAGAGTTTTAGAATGTGACCATGCCCCACTAGGGGGTTGCGTATCAGGTAACCTTGCCAAGGGGTTTGTACCTTGATAACCTATCAGGGGGTTTGTACTCTTGCACCATTGGTAGTAGGGCACGACTATCCATCAACCTTCTTGGGGGTTTGTACCCATCAACCTATCGGGGTTAGCACTTTCACACAACAGGTGGTCGGGTGCGACAATCCACCAACCTATTGACAGAGTTTGTACCATAATCACCAAGAGTGGTAGAATGTGACAACCTATCTACAGTTTAATAGTCATTTCTTACATATATGTTATGTTTTATACAAGTATGTTTTACTTCAAGTATCATTCATACATGTGGTATTGTTAGTATGCTATTCATTTCCTATGATTATGTATTTTCCTACATTGCCTATCTCTTATTGCATTGCAGCCTACATACTTAGTAAATTCAAACACACTAATGCATACTCTATGACTATATAATGTTACCATCTAGGAACTAGAGCACCACTTGATTATCCTTCTCCCCCACATGGCTAGTTTGATTGTCTTACAAGCTTGTTGGTGAGTCCTCCACTTCAGGGATGTTGCTTATAAACTCTTGCTATGTATTAAGACTACCTTTTTTTTAGTTATGTATTGACTATGAGGGTGATCTCGATTTATTGTCTTGGCCCCCGCTCTTCTCTATGTAGTAGAGGTATTGTCGAACATGATATGTTTCTATGTTATGATTCTTAACTCTCTTGTTTCTTGATGTTATGATATGAAGGTTTATCCTTAGTCTTAATTCCCTTGTTTATGCTTATTTCTCATCGCCATTGTAATGGATTCCATGACCAAGGATGTGAAATGATATGCTATGAGGCTTGTTTAGGGTTCCATCGGGATCCGCATTCACTAGTCACATCTAGGCCCTAGGCTTTGGTCATGACAAAGTTAGTATCAGAGCACTAGGTTGATAGATCCTTGGATTCCAACACACTGCATTGATTAGAGTCCTATTCATTATTATGTTGTGCACCACAAGTATGAGTAGGAAGCTATGAAATGTTTTAGGAAATACTTCATTTCTTCATGATCTATGTAGTGCGATAGAGTTGGATCTCCTAAGGCTTATTACTAACCCATAACAATTACATTTCAGGATATGTCTCAAGCTACTCAAGATTGTGATATGTCGAATGTGGAGATTCATAATACTCTATGGGTAATGGACAAGGAGGTGACAACGTTGGTAACCTAACTCAATCAATAAGTTAGTGTTCCTGATACTTCAAGTGGTAAGGGGAGGGGCAGTAGGCCAAAATGGCCCATTTTGAAGGAATGTTCTGGAGTCCCAAAGATAGAAGGGTTATGGTACCTTATGCTAGGTACCTAAGGTGTGGTAGATGCCATGATGGCCCATACTTGAGAGGTACTAATGCTTGTTATGGTTGTGGGGAGATGGGTCATATGAAGAAAGAGTGTCCTCATAAGTGAAAAAGGGGTGAAAGAGGTGACGAGGGGGTGGTAAGGAAGAACAATGCTTGTTATGGATATAATGAAGTAGGTCATAAGCTAGTGGATTGTCCATATGTTCGAGGGAAGTATAAGGGTACTCGACCTTTGGATCGAGGTCGTCATGTTGATCAAGTAGATCAAGGAGGGGATGAAGTGCCCGATGTTATTACCGGCAAGTTGAAGTTTCCTTGGCCTTGTTGTGCATGCATTGTTAGGCCTGTTATGCCACTATTTCTTCTCTATTCCTTTTGTTGCTAGTAGGAATTCTTGAGTGCCAAAGTTGTTGTGTGGATCTTTGGTGTCCATCCTTTTATTGGGTATATTGTTGCTAGAATGTTTATAGGTGTTGATCCAGGGTTATATTGCATTAGGTCTTGCTTTGTGGCTTGTTGGAGTTGGTATCGTGAATTTTGATGTCGTTATAGGGATGGTTTGGTTGCATGCCTATTGTATCTTCATGGATGGTGGGACCTGTGGAGTTAGACCCCGAATCCCTAATGAGACCGTCTTTGAGTAGGGGGTTGTCAAATGGTAGCAAGGGAGGTAGGTCCATGTAACACCCCACATTTTATGTGTACTAATGCTATTTAAATGAATCATATTATGGCTTGGTCAAAATTTGCGTCAATTCTTGAATGTGCTTGAATCTCGTTTTAGTGGGCGATATGTGAGTCTAAATGCTTAA
>JAOTQR010028396.1:0-16393 GCA_025774065.1 Solanum ossicruentum | reverse complement strand
GTTAAGGGTGTAACTTTAGCCCATGTTTTAGCATCATAAATGGACTATATTTTCAGCCCAAGAATAATAGAGAAAGGGCCTAAGCACAAAAAAACTCACTTGGTGAGTTGGGTTAAAACTAACTAAGATAAAAGAAACAAAATAGGCAGCAAAGGCCCAACCAATTTGAACCCAATAAGGCCTAAGTGAAAGGGGAAAAATGGTACTTTGATTTCTTGATAAAATAAGTATTAAAATTTAAGTAAGCCAAGTACTCCTTTAAGAAGGGATTAAAATCAGCTCACTCAAGTCATTCAACGTGAACAAAAAAATAAGATTTTCTTAAGGCTTTCTCTCTACACTTCTTAGCATTGTAAGGCAGCCAATAGGAGCATTCAGGGTTCTTAAGTAGGCCCTCAACCATGAGAGTAAAGGTAAGTGATTATAGGTGTGTGATTAGTATGGTTTTCATATGCAAAACAATAGACTATGTTGGCTATGTCTATGCTGAAATTGTTGGACAACATGTGTTCTAAAAGTTGTACATTTTTCTTATTTATTTGAAAGATTTTCTCTTTTTGGTTGGATTGATTATTAAGGGAGTCTACTTTTTGTATTGCATATTGGTTCTATAATGATGTATAAAGAATGCTGCACCATTTTTACAGTCCACAAAAATAAGTTATTGTGTGATATCGTAATTGTGCTCGTAATAGGAACTTGTGGGCTGATTGATTGGGGGTTGTGATCTCATGTCCTCCACCTATTTTAAGGATCGTTTTTAACTGTTTTAGGGCTATTTGTATGCATAATTGTTGTGGTAGCAGTTTGGTTGAAGTGAATAAAGTTTTGGAATCGTCAACGTCGTAATGTAGCGAAGGGATGTAACGTTATGCCACTTATTTGTATGTTGGGTAGAATTGTTGTATGTTGTGCTTTGTGTACTACTGTAAGACTGTTATGGGACTAGAAAAGGTTGCAAATGTTATGTATATGAGGATGTGTATAAGAAAATACAATTAGGGGCGAAAATATTGAAAGAATATGCTTGGGTTTATAAATACCCGCTTACTGCCCGTATATTATTTTTTTATGAGATTGGGCGGCTAAGATTATCTATTGACTGCTAATGCTAGTTTTATTACCTACTATGTTGTAGATAAATATTTTGAGGAAGGGAAGGTTATCTCGAGGTAATAGCGAGGTGGTACAATGAGGTATGTAATGCTACTTGAGTTCATATTATTTGGCATGAAATATAGATCCCTCCTTGGCACATAAAGGGACTTACCAACTCCGACACAACTATTAACCATGTCTCTACTCTTTCACATGTTCATATGCTCCCAAACATAGCCACCTTCATATCTGCATACATACGTGAATACCAAGTTACATGGGTTCTTGTTGCTAAATAAAGTTCACGAGTGGTTTCATATCATACGCATTTCATTATTTGTGTAACATACTTTTTTCATTGTCATCTTGTCTTGTATGATTATCTATATGTCACATGCTATATCTATAGTCCTACAGCTCCAATATTGTGACCACCAAAAGAATCATCTCAAAGGTAATTGAAAGATAAAGTATATTGCTTGTTGATGTGTGGTAACCCGAGAGATGGAAGAATCACCTAGCCAGAATCGATCCTATCACGGGGGGTAGCCCAAGGGGTTAAAGGAAAAGCCTAGCCAGGGCCGATCCCGATATAGATTTACCATTAATCAGCTGGTCATTTGTATTACATGCTGTGCACAGACTAAACAGTAAAGGTAAAGTAATAAAAAGAATATAAAGTACATGATTCCACAGTATAACTGGAGGTGGTCTCTTATCCTACACCAGTGCATAGTCTTATTTGAATTGTTACTTCATATGCAGTATTTCCTGCCTTATATATTCAATATATTATCTTATACTGACATCCCTTATGGGGGACCTGCATTTCATGCTATAGGTACAGGTGCTAGTAGATATCCCCAGTAGGAGTACAGGATATCCACCTGCTGTTACCAAGCTCTAGGTTGCTTCGGAGATTTGTGTGTGTCTAAAGCTTATATTTTTATATTATACAATTAGTTGAGGCAGGGCCTGTCCTAGACCTTATCAGATACTTTTCCTTATCTAAAGGCTTTGTAGACTTTGTAACTTAAAGTGTGGTCATATCTCGTACTTTAAACACCGTGGTCCCAACGACCTAGCCATATGCATTTCCTATTGGTTTGTTATCACTGTTTATTTTCTTAAAGGCATGTCAAATGTAGAAATCCTTTATAATATGCATAAAAGCGCATGGATACAGGTTGGTTCTCCCGGGCTTCATCGGCAATGGGTGCCAGTCTGCCCTAACGGGACTTTGAGCATGAAAATTTTAGACGGATAACAAATGGAAAGAGAGAGAAAAAAAGTGCAAAGAGATGCATGGAAAACAAATTTGTGATTTTTAACAATACTTTGTGATTTCTAATGAAAATTTTGGGATTTCTCGTTCTTAAATTTATCATGATAAGTGCTCCATTATATTATTGTATATCATGATTCATCATCTACCATGATGATGGATAGATAAATCTACAACAAAGGTTGTGGGAACCATGAAGAACTAACAATGTAAAACCGGATAATTTGTAATTCATGGAAAGTGTGATGCATGTATTAATTAATTCTCTTCATTTAGATTTATTTTCAATGGTGGCAAACGTTAGAACTCGCCTAGTTGTTACTGACTGGATGAAGGTAGTAATGAATTGAAAAAGACATTAATTAATAAGATCCAATTGATTTCTTCTTGTCTAATCAACCAAACAATATCAATGGGAGGTTGTACTGGAACAATAGGTAAGGTTTGGTAATGTTACACTGTGGGGTTGAATCAAATAATGTTGTGAAATTTACCTCTTATTTGGATCAAAGGGTTTGGTAAACTTGACTTACCATTCTGTATACAACACACTAGAAAAGATTACGATTATATGGTAATAGCAAGTATGGGAATTATGGGGAACACAATACCCTAGTTACTTCTCTCACTAATTTCACAATACTTGTTCTAGTTTATGTTTTGCTTTCTACAAACTACAAACCCCCCTTTTAGAGAAATATGTAGATTAATTCACTTGACTTGCATGCAACAAATCTAGGTCTACCATATTCCCTATAAGATTCGACCCTAACCTTGGTTAGGTTATATATGTTGACAACAACCATTTAACCTTTTAAAGGAGGTGTTGCTTGGGTGATATCAAAAACTACTTCTAGACTCACTTAATTTCAGTCCCAGTCTAGCCAATCTTTGAAAATCTTTGGCTAACTCCCTTTTTCCATCATCTTTTATATGGACATACTACCCATGGAAATTCTACTAAGGGCATTAGCTATAACATTGGCTTTTCCAGGGTGGTACTTCACACTCATATCATAATCCTTGAGTAGCTCTAACAACCTCCATTACCTCAAGTTGAGATATTTCTAGGTGAACACGTATTGGAGACTCTTTTGGTCAGCGAAAATATGCACATGAACTACATACAAGTAGTGTTGCCAAATCTTTAAGGAAACCACCACCGCTACAAGCTCTACATCATGAGTTGGATAATTCTTCTCATACATTTTCAACAGTCTTGAGGCACAAGCAATCACTTTACTATTTTTCATTAAAACACACCCCAACGTAATCCTTGATGCATCACAATACATGACAAACCCATCATTTCCTTCTAGCAATGTCAATATATGGTTGAAGTCAACCAATCCTTTAAAGTCAGGAAACTACTCTCACATTCATTCATCTATACAAATATAGCATTATTTTGAGTTAGCTTGGTTAGTGGAGACAAAATAGTGTAGAAGTCTTGCACAAACCATCTATAGTAATAGGCTAGACCTAAGAAACTCCTTACATCAGTAGGAGTCAATGGCCTTGGCTAGTTTCTTACCGCTTTTGTCTTCATAGTATCAATGTTGATGCCCTCTCTCGATACCACATGCCTAAGGAAGGAAACCACATCTAGCCAAAACTTGCGTTTATCAAAATTTTGTAGAGCTTCTATCCCTCAAGGTTTTCATTACTATCCTCAAATGATTGATGTGCTCTTGTCACCTCAAGAGTAGATAAGAATTTCATCAATAAACACCACAAACATTTTTAGGTAATGCTTCAACACCCTATTCATGAGGTCCATAAATATCACTGTTGCATTAATGAGGTGAAAATACATTACCACAAACTCAAAATGACCATACCTATTTCAGAAAGCCATCGTAAGTATGCTACTTTCTCCCACCCTCAATTGGTGATAGCCAGATCTCAAATCTAATTTCGAGAAATAAGTAGCCCTTTGTAACTGATCAATCAACTTATCTATCCTTGAAAAGAGATACTTATTCTTGATGGTGACCTTATTGAATTGCCAATAGTCAATTCACTTATAGAGTGACCCATCTTTCTTCCTTTGAAATGAACCTAAAAAGTGCCCAAAAATGTGCTTCAAAATGCTTGGAATTTTAAATTCCATATATCTCAAAATTCATGCGTGATATCAAAAATTCTACTTCATATTGTTGTTTAGGGGGTCAAAATTAGGGGAGAAAGGGTCTAACCCCTAGTTAAGAGCAAAGGATTAGCAATTATGATTTTTCAAGTAATAAATTCCAATGAGTGTTCCGCGCCCCTGGTGCGACGCACCAAGGGCATGTAGATGAAGAGAAACTATCTCTGCATTCCAGTGAGTTTCTGTGTGGTCCACCACTTTTATGTCTTGGGCCTAAAATTTTCCAAACGTGTTTTTACCTATACTTAGTCATATTTCACCCTCATATCATCCTAAACATTCCACAATACTTACTCCAACACTGAGCTATATTTTTCACTCCCAAATTCAAGCCTCAAACCCTCATCCAGAACTAAGGATTTCCTTCAAGGTTCTTCTTCAAGCTTCAAGTCTCCATCTCCAATCTTCACCAAGTTCATCTCCAAGCTAATGCATATGGGTTTCAACCATTAGGTTCTTCCACCCATGGTTCCCTAACCTTATTTATATTCAATTTTCATGATTTAAAGTTGATTTTTCAATTGGATTTACTAGTATGAACATGTCTATGAACTATGTTGAAGCTATGTAAAATTGTGACTATTTTTCTATGTTTTGAGCTATAAATCTTAGATCTAATGTAAGATTTGATTAGGGGTTTTGAATGTACATTGGTTAATGGTGTTGAAAGTTGTTGATTGATAGTTTCACAACGGATTTTATTGCATGATTTCATCTCTATATTTCATGATTTAATTCTAGCATTACACATCCTCTAAATGTTTGATAAAATGTCGGGATGTGGTTTCTTGAGGAATTGAAGGTCCAAAGCATGAGATATGATATGATTGATTTTATGATGATGAATGGAGCTTATGTATATGATATAATCTATACAAAGTGTAGCATTAGACCATGTCCAATCAAAGGGGACTAAGAGCCCAGATAACCTTATCGAGGGGTTTGTACCTTGATAGCTAAGGTGGGGTTTGTACTCATCAACCATGTGAGGGGTTTCCACTTTACCACTAGGGTGATAAGGTCAAATTATCATCAACTATGTGAGGGGTTTGTACCACATCAGCAAGGTGATGTTGGTGTGAGACCATCATCAACCAACCAAAAGTTATGTACTTTTGAAATCTAGCTTAGTCTCTTCTACACATATGATATCCTATAGGAGTATAAGTTACTTAACCATGTTTTACTTGAGCATTGGTCATTCATGCCATATTGTTACATGATATGTATTGTCTATTATTATGTATTTTGACTATGATGCCTATCTCTCATTATATTGCTTCCCACATACTTAGTACATTCAAACGTACTAACACATACTCTTGCCTACATGATATCACCATGTCGGAACCGGTGCCCAAGTTGATCCTCCTCCTCCTCCACATTGCTGGTTCAGTACTACTCAAGCTAGTTGGTGAGTCCTACACTTCGGGGACCTTAGTCTATGTTTCTCTTATTATGTATTGAGACACTCTTCATTACTTCTACTTTGACTATGAGGGTGAGACCGGTTGCTTGTCTTGGCCCCGTCTCTTATCTAAGTATTAGAGGTATTTGTTGGACATGTTATGTATCTATGTTATGATCTTTGACTCTTTATCTCTTGATTATGATGTTATGCAAGCTTTCCCCTTAGCCCTTTGCCCCTATTCTTACTCATATGTCTTTTATATGCTTCTGCAACCCGTGATGTGTAATGATAAGTTAAGAGGCTTGTTTGGGGTTCCTTTAGGTTCTTTGTTCATCGTGTCACATCTAGGCCCTAGGCTTAGGTCGTGACATCCTTACAAATAACACCGGGGTACCTCATGTAGACCGACTATGTCTAATGAAGCCCCTCTCTAATAAATCCTTCAGTTTCTCCTTTAAGTCCTTCAATTCTGCAGGAGCAATTCTATAAGGAGGGATTAAGATAGCCTGAGTATTAAGTAGAAGGTCTATACCAATGTTTGTCTCCCTTTTTTGGGGGAACACGCGATAACTCATCTGTGAAGATATCAGGAACTTCAATTACAAGGGGAATCTTCTCAAGAGAAGGAACATTGTTAGAAGCATCTTTAACCCTACCAAGTGGTAGATGCACCCCTTGGAAATCATTATTTGGGCCTTAACAAAAGAAACGAATCAACCCCAACATGAAGAATTGCTATTCTCCTATTCAAGAACTGGCTTATTAGAGAATTGAAATTTAACCTTATGAGTTCTACAACCAATGAAGGTGTCAGAAGCATACAACCAATCCTTCCCCCGAATCACATTGATGTCTACTATGGAATGCTTGAATAAGTCACATGGAATTGCATTATACAAGATTGAAATTCGACAATCTCTATAGACTATTCGATCTATGATAGACTTACGTACGTGGTGACTCACCTCATAAGGCTCATAGAGGACTTTGGGACATGCATGAAACTTATAAGCAAAGAATGGGGTTACAAAAGATAGGTTTGCTCCTAGATCTAAAAGTGCATATGCATCATATAAAAGACTTTTAACTTACTGGTAACCACATCCCAAGTGTCTTCTACCTCTTGGTGACTATGAAGTACATAGAATTGATTGGTCCTTTGGGAGCCTTAAACAGGACTCCTTTGGCATTAAGGCCTTATGCCTTTACTCCTTCGATCCAATCCTTAGCATGGTGGCTGGGCCCCCCACAAGTAAAGCAAGCATTTGACCCGACTAAACATTCTCCTTTATGAGGCCTCCCACACTTAGGGAAATTTTGACTATAGGTATTGAGAGCCACCACTTTGTCTTTCTAGGAAGGAGAAGTGTTGGTAGATCATTGCCTTTCTTTTGGCATCCTTAGAATTCCTAACCATTGCCCTTTTAGTGAGAATAACTCCCACCTTCAACTTGAGCCCCCTTGGACTCCCTTGCCCTTTCACAAAGCTTCTCTTCTTTAATTTGCTTTGTGTATGTCATCAAGTGCAAAATGTCCACCTGCTTGACCAACATGACCATCTTGCATTTCTTGGGGACCAACTCAAAAAGACCTGAAACAAATTTGCATGCAAGCTCTTGAATCTGCAGCCATAAATTGAGCTTACATTGACACTTCGGTAAATCTGAGGGCATAATCCCTTATGCTCATGATCCTTGCTTTAAGTTGATGAATTCTTGGACCTTTACCTCCCCAAGCTAGATGGGGAAGAACTGATCCAAAAAGAAACATTTGAATTCCTCCCAACTAATATGACCTCTTCCTTGGCCTCTCTCATCGGGCCATTGCTCGAACTAAATCTTAGCCACTCCTTTGAGTTGGTAGGCCACCAACTCGGCTTTCACTTCGAATGGAAATCCCATCACTGCCACAACCCAATAAGCTTCCTTAGTAAACTCAATAGGGTTCTCATCCGTCTTCGACCCATGAAATTCTGGCGGGTTCATCTGCATGAAATCACATACTCTAATGGTTGAAGTAGGCATGACTACTTCTCAATTTTTCTTAGTTGGCCAATGCTTGGACTAACAAAGTGAATGCTTCTCTGAATGCCATATGAGACACTTTATTATCCTGCTGGAGTGGAGGGACTTGTTCATCGAGACTGCCTCACCGATTGGGAGCTCTTCATGATGGCACTATCTAAAAATAAGCAAAATCCCATTGTTAGTTAGAGAAAGACCTTATTCAACTCTAAGTTACGACATGAAAAAAAAAGCGGAAGACTTCTCTAAATCGTCTCATAGCCTCTCACTCAAGTTAGTGGTGCACTTCACAACCTTGAATGAGACTCTGATACACCCAAGCTGCACCTCTTTTTTGAGGATAAAGTGATCATTGTCAAGATATAGAACCTAACCCAGGTTAGGGTCAAACCTAAGGTAATATGGTAGACTAAGAAGAATTCAATTTAGCAATATGGGTTTATTAACCAACTTATCTCCCAGAAGCGGGGATTTGTAATAACAAATAAAAAGTAGTCCTAACTAATACAAGTGTTAAACCAATATGGGGAGAATCTAGGGTATTGTGTTCCCATTATTCCCTAACTTAGTATCATCAGATAACCGAATTCTTTTCTAGTGCGTATCATGTTGAACGATAGTTAAGTTTACCAAACCCTTTGGCCTATCCAAGAGGCGAATTTCACCACATGATTTGGTCCATCCCGATAATGTGACATTACTGACCCTTACCTATTGTCCCAGTACAACCTCCCCTTGGGCAATTTTAGTTGACTAGACGAGAAATATTGATCGTACCCTATTTATTAATATCTTTTTCTATTCATTACTATCTTGGTTCAGTAAGTAACACTAGGCGGGTTCTAATATTGGCTACCATTAGAAAACATGCAAAACAAAGAGAATTATTTAATACATGCATGCACACTTTTCAAGAATTACAAACTACACAGTTTTACCTTGTTAGTTCTTCATGGTTCCCAAAATCGTAGTTTAACTACTTATAACTTGTATAAATGCAAGATTCATGAATTTGAATAACATGATAGTGTACTTACACAATTGAATTTAGTACAAGAAAATCTAGAGCTTCAGTGAGAATCACAAGATTATAATTAGAAGATGAAATTAAAGTTTACAAGTGTTTCTCAAACTCTGTAATGTTTTCTCTCTGTTCTTGCTGCTCTCTCTTAGAAAAATAACCTAAAAACCTATTTACAATGTTTAAAATATAAATCCAAAACAAAATAGGATAATTGAGTCGACAGGCACCACAAGGAAAGCTACAAGCCGTGTAGTGATATACGGCTCGTAGTCGGGCTTTCCTACTTTGTTGCTGCAATTCTGGACTTGGCTTCTGCAACACCCTTGTATGTCCCGTAAAAGGTTCTACAGCTCATAGGGGGTTTCATCTGATGAAATTTCTCTAAGTCTTCACTTTTTGATTCTTATGGTACGAGAGTTTGTTTATGACTCATCTGCATGTTCATAAACTAAACTTTGGAAATCCACCCTTCACTGGAATTTCCCATGAAACCTCCTTCATGGCCCGTAAAATATTCTGCAGCCTGTAAAGGGTCTCGTGGATCCTCAAAATCAACTACTTATTCATATTTTTTCCAAACATTATGCCAACCCTAAAATCTTGCAAAACAAACACAAAGACACATCAAACCTACTAATAACGCATTGACAACACACAAAATTCCATGTTTTAAACATCAAAAGTATTGTATTTTGACTACACACCAACACCCTCAACATAAAGTTGTTATTTTTCCTAAAGTGACAGTCTCAATCTGTATAAGCAACACAGTAATACATAAACCTCAATTTAATGGCATAAGTCATATCAAACATAAGTACAGATACCCACAACTACTTTTCAAAACACAATTAGATAGTTATCCAGCAAACCAAAATTGACTAATGCATGCTACAGTGCAATTATGACAAGCGAGATACTATCAACAAGCTACAATCATTGAATAAGTCTAGTGTTAACAATGCAATGGAAGTTCCCTCACACAAAGATAAGAGTCCTAGGAGCCATGTCCAAAATTGTAGCAACAAAGTATAAAAGTCCGACTACAAGCCGTAAATCAATACACAGCCCGTAGAGTACCTCGTGGAACCTGCCGACCCAGTAACCTATTTTATTTTGAATTTGTATTTTAAACATTATAAATAGGTTTTTAGGTTATTTTTCAGAGAGAGACCAACTAGAACAGATAGAAAAAATTAGAGTGTTTGAGAAACACTTGTAAACTTTAATTTTATCATCTAAATACAATCTTGTGATTCACATTGAAGCTTTGGATGTTCTTGTGCTAAATTCAGTTGTGTAAGTACTATGCCATGTTATTCAAATTCATGAGTCTTACATTTACCAAAGTTATGAGTGGCTAAATCCACAACTAGGGTTGTGGGAACTATGAAGAACTAACAAGGTACAACTGGCTAATTCATAATTCTTGAAAATTGTGCATACATGTATTAACTAATTCTCTTCGGTTTGCATCTTTCTTATGATGGCCAATGTTAGAACCCGACTAGTGTTACTAACATGGCTAAGGTAGTAATGAATAGGAAAAGATCTTAATTAATAGGATTTGATCATTATTTCTCGTCTACTCAATTGGAATGGGGCAAGGAGAGGTTGTACTGGAACAATAGATAAGAATTGGTAATGTTACATTGCGGGAATGGATCAAATCATGTAGTGAAATTCAAATCACGTAATGAAATTCATCTCTCACCTGGGCTAAAAGGTTTGGTGAATTTAACTTGTCATTCTTCATGCTACACACTAGAAAAGAATTCGGTTATCCACTGATACTAAGTTAGGGAATCATGGAAAACACAATACACTAGTTTCTCTCCATATTGGCTTAATACTTGTGTTAGTTAGAATTACTCTTTACTTATTATTACAAACCCCCCCTCCGGGAGATAAGCTAGTTAATAAACCCAAATTGTAGAATTTTTTCTTCTAAGTCTACCATATTCCCTTGGGTTCGACCCTAACCTTGGTTAGATTCTATATATTGATAATAACCGCTTTAGCCTTAAAAAGGAGGTATAGCTTGGGTGATATCAATATCTTAGTGTCATTGCTGGGGAATATGGCTAGACTTATCTAATTCAAGTGATTTGGGAACTTAGTCCTTTTTTCACTCATTTTACCTTTTTTGTTATTTTTGTTTTCTTTCAGGGTAGAGGTGTAGTGTATGGCCAACACATGAAGTCAAGACATACCCTTGACTCTGTTGACTTAGAGATCCAGAGAAGATTGAGAAGAATGGTCGAAGATAACACCCAAAATGCAGCAAATGCAGCTCTGAACTAGAATAAGGATGAGAATGCTGACAATAAAATTCCACCTCCTCCCGAGGATATTGCCCTATAGCCACAAGACTTCAATGCCAATGCTTATAAGTGGAGTCAATATTGGCTAAACCCTATGGCTATGGAGGTAACTGGAGCTAATATGTTGCCACCACTATTGGCTGATACAAAGTTCATGGTTTTGAGTGGTTGCTTCAGATGTTGCAAAACTGTGGGTTGTTCGCAGGCCTACCATCAGAGGATCCCTAGAGCCATCTACTCAATGTTGCTTTTATCTACAAAAGTGAGATAGGAACACATAATCTATTTATGGATGACATGGTACTTCATGTCTTTCCATTATTTCTGATAGGTAATGCAGCACTATGGCAACCCGAGCTTTCGTAAAGTTCGATCACCAGTTGAACTGAGGTGAAAGGGACCTTTTTGGAGAGGTACTTCCAGAGATTGAAGAAGCTCAAGTTGAAAGATCAGATCAACAATGTTGAGCAACTTCCTAGTGACTTGATTGATTCTATATGAGAGTGGTTCATGAAATGCTTGAGAAGTGTCCCAGACCATGAAATTGTTGAGAATGTCTTGATGGAGATCTTCTACCGTTCCCTGGATGTAAATATCCAAGGACATGTCGACACCATCTAGGGGCATATTTTTAGATCAATCATTAATAGAAATTACTAAACAGCTAGATATGGCGGCCAAGTCAAATCATGTGTGGGGGACCGTGAATAATCTTCCTACCAAATTCTTAGGTACGGCCGACATAAACTCAGAGCAAACAAAAATAAATAAGGAGGTCATGCAAATGCTCACTCAAAGAAATAAAAACATGGAGCTCTAATGAAGTTGACACAAGGACTAGCTAGGTCTATAAGCATCCAGGAAAGTTACTATATCAAGCACAGGGGACAAGGAAGATGTGTAGAAGGGGACTGCAAAGATAGCTGCTGTAGTAGTCATTATGTGCCTCCCCACAACCATAAGCCGAGTACCAGCAATTTATTTAGGAGATGCCGGACGAACTGTTGAGAAAGGTCGACGCATAGAATGAGACCTTGAGAGGGAATAAGCTTGACATTACCAACATATATTATAAAATTGAATCTCATTCTATCGCGATCAAATGACTTGACCTCTAGTTTAGACAAGTAGTAATGCAAGTCATTTAGTTCCAAAAGAGCATTAGTGCCCAGCAACACAGTGCAAAACATAAAGGTCATTGAGCAGTGCAAAACTCTTATGACTAGTGGTGAGGGGAGTACCCTCGATCCTTCTATAATAGTTAATAAGGAAGCACAAAAGATTGAGGATGTCTGAGTACTCAAGTCATCTATGTCATGCCACGAAAATAAATCAGGTGCTGTTTGGGAGGGAACCCAAGGTGGACACTGGCGTTTAGGTACCCAGGTATGTTTCTCTTAATCTTAGTACTTTATTTTGTCTCTTTGCTTGTATTGAGGATAATACACCTCTTTTCGATGGGTTGTGGGTAGTTATGGGCCTTAATGATGTTTAAGTATCTTTGGTCCATGACTACTCCAATTTTTGAATCCTAGGGGTCTTCTTGCATGTGTTCTTTTTCCCCATGAATATTTAATTTGTATTAAATAGACACAAGTTTGGATGTTTAGGTAGTATTTGTAGCATATAGTACTGAGATTTGTGGAATATATATGTTTTTGTGAAAAATGATACCCACTAAATTTTTGATTGGTTAGTCTAGACAGCAACAATGCATGTTTTAGCATGTTGACAGTGCTTTTTCTGATAAGTGAGGATAAAATAGGATAAAAGCATGATCTGGGAGCCTGTGTTTATAGTATAATCAAGTGCAATGTGAATGTGAGCTTGATTTGCGAATCATGTATTGTGTTTAAGTTTAGAAATTGTATTGTTACTCTAATTCAGAGTTTAGGTTAGTTGGTTAGGAAAGGATCTTATACTATTTTTCATAATAGTCCACTTAGCTTAAATGGCCAACCAAATGTATATAATATGACTTGATCCTAATATTTGAGCCTAGCATGTACCTCTTCTTTGTAAAACCCTAAATGACCTAGTCTTATTAGTTGTAAAATCTTGAAATTATCCTTGGTCCTTCCTTAAACATTGTGCAACCTGATTGAGGCAAAAAACCTAAGTTGAGGGTGGCTACCAAGCTTGGATAATGTGCACCTCAACTCAAGCCAAAAGCCTAAGTTAAGGGTGGTTGGTGCAAGGGTAAAACAAAAAATGAGGGGGGAAGTTAGTGATGCATGGAAAAGGAGTAAAAATGTGCATTGGATGCAAGAAAAAATAATTGATAGCTTAGTTATGAGCTAAGAGGAAAAATGAAGTGTAACTACAAGGCAAAAGGTTGAAAAATGAAAAGAAAGCACTCAGAAAAGCTTGAAATCAGAGAAAGGGAGAATTAAATGAATGTAACAGTGTGGGTAGGGCAAAACTGTGAAATAATGTAGTGTCAAGGAGGGCCTTCAGTCACTATGTCCCAGAAACATTATATCATTTCCCTCTGAGCCTACGGTACAAGCTTCAAAAGTCCTAAAGTGATCCTACTCCAAGTAGTCAAATGTTATAGTCATGAGTGTAGGGACAAGCATATGGTATTGGGCATGATACATGAATGTCTCTTGTGAGAGTGAGTGATTTTGCATAGTCCCAAGGTTATACTTGACCATAAAAGGTTCTATGGCTCATAAAGGGTTTTGTCCGATGAAATTTCTTTAAGTATTCACTTTCTAGTCCTCAAGGTACGGGTCTATAATAACATGCAAAGCATAAATGATGCCAACATGAGTGACATATACCTCTCAAGACCATTCACAAGGATTTAAGCAAAATATCTCCAAGACCTACAAGCAATTTACATAAAAAAAGGAAGCACTAGAGGAGTTTGAGGGTTACCAAAGAAAGGCTTACCATATATGAAAGGTCTATCATGGTGAGGAGAAGGAAGAAAAGAGGCCATGTGTGCAAATGGATATTACTTGAATTAAAGGATTTCAAAAGAAGACAACTAAACAAGGCCCTTACTCATTAATGGTAAAATTGTAAAGAAAATGTTTTTGAAACACCCTTCATGGGCTTCGGAATGCCCCATAATCTTAATTTTCATATATCTCAAAATTCATGTGTGATTTCAAAAATACGAATTCATATTCTTGATCTTGGGGAAAATTTGAGTGGCAAATGGGTATAACCTCGATATTAGGAGACCCATAGCAAAAATAACTTTTGCTAATATTCAATTTCCAGTGGTTGTCCGTGCCCGGGGGCGACGTACCTAGGGTGCGCCACTGTGTAACTTGAAATTTGTGACTAGTCCACATCACGCTAGGGGTGTGGACCAGTGTAGTTTTTCCTCACTTTTTCCATTTTGGCCAAGGGCATTGGGGTCATAGCCCCATTCCCACTTAAATGTGAAATCACCCATACTTAGCCATTTTTTTAACTCTATAGCTCACAAAAGACTCTCTAAACCTCTTTAAGACTCTATCGATTCTCTCACTCAAATATAAGGGCTTCAACCTCAATTTTTTTAACTCAATTTTTGATTTTCAGTGGATATCCATGCCCAGGTAGCGCCACTGTGTAACTTGAAGTTCGCGTCTAGTCCGCATCGCGCCAGGGGCACGGCCTAGTGTATTATTCTTCCTTGGTTTTTGTATTTCAGTGAAGGGTATTGGAGTCATAGCCATATGCCTACTTAAACCTGAATCACCCATATTTAGCCATTTTTTCAACTCTATAGCTCACATAACCCTCTCTAAAATCTCTCTAAGACTATCAATTCACTCACTCAAACTAAGGACTTCAAGCTCAATTTTGGAACTGAAGGACTAATTTCAAGCTCTAAGTTTACTTCAAGTTTACCTCAAGGAATTCAAGGTTTAAGGCATGTGGGTCTTCATCAATAGGTCCTTTCACCCATGGAGCCCAACCATCTCTTTTCATGAAAATTGCATGTTTTCAAGTTGTATAACCTATGGTTATCTTTTATTATGAAATATGAATATAAATCATGTTAGAGTTTTATCAAGTATTGATTGATTATGCATGAACATCAATTTCAAGTTTACTCCATGAAGTGATTATGTCTATTGAGGCTATGCATGTTTTGAACTATGAAACTACGAATTATCATGAGCTTTTGTAATAGATTTCAAGGTACCCTACATAAGGGTTTTACTTTATGTTGGCAGGTTGATTTGAATTGAGTTCAGTTATCTTATTTCACTCTTGAATTGCATTATTTTGAACAAGTATCATGAACCCACCATGTTTTTGATAAAATGAGATGAGAAGAATTCTCAAGTTATTGATAATCTATTACATAATTTACAAGTCAAGTGACCTCATGATGATTAAGGGCTTCCAAGTATGTATTGAATTCATTAAAAGTATCTATGATTTTACAAGTATCAAGTTAAGCCCTATTTTCAATATTTTTACATCTTTTGAGCCATTTCATGTTAAAGCAAAGGTTTATGTATTATTATTATCTACTTTCATGTTAAAGTTACGCTCACCATTAGAGGTCAAGCATGTTTATGAACTACTTAAGTAATGTTTTTACAATCTATTCATGTTATGATTGATGTATGATTATTTCAACTATTTCATGAGATTAGGCTTAGCATCGATGGATGGGATGTCAACATGGACTATCTTCAAGGATCTATACTCATTTCCTCCAACTATATGCCAACGTAGGATTATACTTTACCCTTTCTATTCTAGTGGATACCTCTAGTGCACTTTATCATGAAATACTTTCTGAAATAGGTCATGTTCCATAAGGAGGGTTACTTCATATGAAATGGGTCATGTTCCTGTAAGGTGAAGTATGGTTTACCTTGGCAAGTAGACCATCTCTTTACCGATGAGGGGTAATCATTAGGATTCTTAGTTATAGCTCGTTTTGGTCTTACTCATGTCGGTTAAGGTCTCTTACCACATATGTATGATATATTATACAAGTTGAATGATTTCCAAGCATGTCTTATTATAAACATTGATCGTTCATGCTATATTGAGGTTATATATATCCATTGCTCATGATTATGCATTCTGAATATATTAGCTTATGTCTTTGTTGC
>JAOTQR010028384.1:0-52084 GCA_025774065.1 Solanum ossicruentum | reverse complement strand
TATTCATCCTAGATCTAGGATCGGCCACCAAATGAGGAGCATACTTTGAAAGTTGATTAAACTTGAGGGCATACTCTATCACACTCATAGCACCTTGTTTGAAGTTCATACACTCCACTAAATTTGCTTCCATAAGCTCAAAAGGGAAAAACTGATTGAGGTAAGTCAATTTGAACTCCTCCCAAAGTATCACATAACCATTTCCCTTCTCCCCCTTCCATTGATCATACCAAATTTGGGCTATCCCTTTGAGTTGCTATTCCGCCAACTACGCCTTTTCATTTGGCCCAACACCCATGATATTTAAGATTTTGTAGACCTCATCAATGAACTCTTATGGGTCTTCCTCCACTTTTGACCCATAGAAAACTGGAGGATTCATCCTTATGAAGTCTGTTACCTTACCTCCTAGGGTAATAGCATGAGGGGCTTGGGGCCCTTAGTTGACTTGATTGGCCAAAACTTGGGCAAGCATAGTGAGAGCAACCCAGCGTTCATCATTTTGTAGGTTGTTCCTCAGAAGTTTGGGCACTTCTTCCTCGAGTGTTTGGCATGATCTACATAACAAAGAACAATGTTTAGGGGGGAAAAGAGCTTACCACAACTCTATAGCTTGATTTAAGTACAAACAGGGGTAACATTTCCTAAAACGTCTCATAGCCTCTTATTCCTAGTCGTGGTGCGCTTCACAACCATGAATAAGACTCTAATCAATGTGGTGTGTTGGAATCCGAGGATCTATTAACTTAATACTCTGATACCATCTTTCTCACGATCCAATCCTAGGGCCTAGACGTGACCGGTGGATGGGGAACCCGAAGGGACCCCAAACAGTCCTCATAGCATATCATTACATATCCTTGGTCGTGAAAGCAATTAAAAGACATTTGAAGAATGGAACTGAGGGAAAAGAGGCTAAGGAAGAACTTGTCATAGCATAGGCTCAAGAGATAATAGAATCGACTCATAGCATAAATACATAGCTTTGTCCAATGACACCTCTACTACATAGATAAGAGCGGTGGCCAAGACATATAACCGCGCTCACCCTAATAATTAACAAGATTAATACATCAAGGATAATAATGTCTTATACATTGTAAAAGTTCACAAACTAGGTCCCCAGAATGGAGAACTCACCAACTATCTTGAGAAGGTCATACTAGCCACTTGGAGAAGGATGCTCAAGAGGGACTCCAGTACCTACATGGTGATATCATGTAGGCAAGAATATGCATTAGGATGTTTGAATGTACTAAGTATGTAGGATATAATGTTGCAAGAGATAGGCATAATAATTAAAATGCATAACAATAGGCAATAGGCATAATATAACAATATTGCATGTATGATCAATTCTCAAGTAAAACATGCTTAAGTAACTCATGCTAATATAAGATAGCATATGTGTAGAAATTACCAAGCTAGATTTCCAAAGTACAAACCCCTTGGTAGGTTGGTGATGATGTCACCCCATCGCCTAGTTGCCAAGGTATAAACCCCTTGATAGGTTGCCAAGGTACAAACACCTTGATAGGTTAGTGATGATTCCGCCCCATCACCCTGGTGCCAAGGTACAAATCCCTTGATAGGTTACCAAGCTACAAACCCCTTGATAGATTAGTGATGATGCCTCCCTATAACCCTGGTGCCAAGGTACAAACCCCTTGATAGGTTAGATGATGGTCACACCCTACCTCCCTTGGTGATTGATGCATACCCCCAATAGGCTATGGTCAATCCAACACTTTATGGAGAGATATCATATATATATAGCTTCCTTCTATCATCATCATAATATCATATACATACTCTTCTTTCATCATCATAAAATAAGACATGTTTTGGACCTTCAATTTTTCAAGAAACCATAATCGGACATTTTTATCAAACACTTGGCGAGTGTGAAATGATAGTATAAGACCATGCAATTAGAGATGAAATCATACAAGTAAATCCATTGCAAAACCATCAATCAATACCTTGGAACATCTTCAAGCAATATATATCAAAATCTCTCATCAAATCTTACAATATAACTAAGATTTATAGCTCAAAATATGGCAAAACAGTTACAACTTTAAATAGCTTTAACATAGTTCATAGACATGTTCATACTAGCAAACCCATTTATAAAATTAATTTCAAATCATAAAATATTAATTAAAAGAGGGTTTAGGCACCATGGGTGGAAGGACCCAATGGTTTAACACCACATACCATAGGTCTAGAGTTGCTTGGTATTGAGATTGGGAAGAATGGAGGCTTGGAAATGATCTTTGAATCCAATCTTGTTCTTGGGTTTTCTTGAAATTGAATTGGAGCTTGATTGAGTCTTTCAAGAGAATTGAGAGTGTATTTGAGATGTGAGCAACGAGTTTGATCCTTTGGAACCTTGTTTAGGTCTGTTAGGAAGGTTAAGATAACATTGGAAGTCTAAAAAGGGCATTAAAGTAATTGAAATTTATGGAGACATCATAAGTGAACGGATGGAAAAATTGGCAAAGTGTCATCTCATTGGAGACTTTGCGGGACAAGTGGCACTCCATTGGTTGTAAAGTGCCCATGTGAAGTTCCTTAGTAAAAAAAAGGAAGTTGGAAAACTTGAAAAAATTGATGTGTCGTCACTTTGACGGACCGCTACACAAACCATATGGTGTTACACGGATCGTGTACTGGTCCATCCCACCTCATTTGGATGAAAATGTTGTTGGACACCATACGCCCAGGTGCCATGGCCCATACCCCTTCACGTGAGCCATACAAGGCAGTCGTGGCCCATGTCTTAGCTTCCAATGCCACCCTCGCCTAGCCAAGCCTCCTAAAACACCTCCAGTCCCCTCTTCATGACCAGTGGTGAGTCACATGACCTGTGCCACTGCTAGTAGACCAAACGTAGTATCAACATGCCATTTTCCAACCCCAAGCTTTTCCTATCACCCGTACAAGGCCACACTGCCCATATGGGTGCCCGTGGGGCTTCACTAAATGGGAGGTCTCACGAAAATAGTCATAACTCCTTCATTTGACATCGGAATGAGGTGAAACTAAGTGTGTTATGAAGCTAACTTAAAGGAATTTCATTTGACATGTCATGGGCCGCCCAGTTCCAAATGTGCCAATTATGCTTGTTTAAAGTTGACCCTTGCATGAACCATCACCCAAAAATTAGCTTTTAGGGAAGTCTTGAACTCGTTTAGGTACTAGGTGTCACCCATGAACCTAATACAACACCAACTTAACCAAATGAGGCTTGAAACATGGATATACAAGAGCATAAAGTTATTGGGTGTCACAGAGGGTGACTAGGATCCAAATATTTATGAAATGATAATAAGATTGGGAGGGAATCCACATTATATGCAAAGTTATGTCGATGGACTATTCCTATGATATGATGAGGTCATGATATCTTTTTCACAAACCATAAAAGTATGATTTTTTATAAACTACGAGCTACTTTGATGTCTATGTATATGAATGATTATGTATTCCATAAGATATGGCTTAGCATCGAATGATCTTATTTGGGGGACACTATCTCCAAGGATCCTTATACAAATTCTCCGTCCCATAACAAAGTGCAATTGTAGGATGATGGTGATGTTTATATCCCTATAAGGTATGCTAATGGACCATTTAACTTTTTAATATGACACTCAATGTGCTAGGGTAAAGCTTAAAAGATAAGGTTGTTATGATGTGCTCTCATCAAGCTAAGGTAAAGACTATAGGGTAAGGATTGGGTCTACGTTGGCAAAATAGACTCCTCTTTTGCACGGTGTAGAGGGAATATTAGGATTCCATGTAATATACTGCATGATCTTATTGTTAGTTATGGTCTTATTCCCACATATGTATGTCTATTAACATATGAAATATTTTATGATGCTTTTGCATATGATTTTAAAAATACATTCATTCATGCACATCTTGTCATTATTCTATTTATGTCTATGTATATTGCTATTATGTACGATATTGTTTGGTGCATTGCTTGACTTACATACTTAGTACATTCCAACATACTAATGTAACTCTTTCCTACACGATACCATTATGTAGGGATGGATTATGATATTACTCCTCACTATTGTGGCAAGCTTTTGGTGTTGTTATTGAAGACTTGGTGATTTCACATGTTCGATGACATGCCCTTATGTTTCATGCTTATCTTGATGTTTCTAAGACTTTTGTACTTTCTTATCTTTAGGTGAGCTAGTAAAGCTATGTTCTAGTCCCTGTCAAAATCTATGATGTAGAGGCATGGTTTGGACAATATGTTGATGTTTGCATTGAAAATATGGCGTTACTATCTTTATGGGGCATATGTTGAAATAGTTGCCAACCACAAAGCTTGCAATATGTATTTATCCAAAGGGAGTTGAACCTTAGGCAAAGAAGATTGATACAATTTCTTAAAAGCTGTGATATGAGTTTGTTGTATCATTCAGGTAAGGCAAATGTTGTGGACGATGCTCTTAATAGGGTGTCTATAGGAAGTGTGTCTCATATGAAGAATGAAAGAAAGGAGTTAGTAAAGGAGGCAAATGTTGTGGACGATGCTCTTAATAGGGTGTCTATAGGAAGTGTGTCTCATATGGAGAATGAAAGAAAGGAGTTAGTAAAGGATGTATACTGAGTAGCCCAGTAAGGTGTAAGATTGAGCAATTTCCAATTTGGAAGTATTTTCGTGCATAATGGAGCGGTGTCAGCATTAATAGAGATGATCAAGGGAAAGCAAGATATGGATCCTGATTTGGTGGAGTTGAAGAAGTTAGTGGTTGAGAAGAAAGTTGATATTTTCTCATAAGGGGGAGATAGGGTACTTGGTTACCAAGGCCAATTGTGTGTCCTAAACATTGATATCTTAAGGTAGAGGATATTGAGTGAAGCCCATATCTCATCTTCACCATGGATCCATGAAAGTGTATAGAGATCTAAGGGAAATATATTTTTGGAATGCTATGAAGAAGGATATAGCCATTTTTGTGGCGGAATGCCCAAATTGCCAACAAGTGAAGGTTGAATATCAATGATCGGGAGGTCTAGCCCAAGATATTGATATTCCTCTGTGGAACTGGGAGGATGTTAATATAAATTTCATTATGGGTTTTCCTAAGACTAGAAGGCAGTTTTATTCTATATGGGTGGTTGTGGATAGGATCACAAAATCAATGCATTTTCTACTACTTAAGACTTTTCATAGTGTAGAGGATTATATCAAGATATATATTTAGGAATTGGTAAGACTTTATAGTGTGCCTTTGTCCATAATTTCGAATCATGGTACTCAATTCACATCACACTTTTTTGGTATTTTCAAAGAGGACTTGGTACAAAAGTAAAGTTAAGCAACATATTTCATCCTCAAATAGATAGGTAAGTCGAAAGAATAATTCAAACATTGAAAGATTTTTTGAGGGCATGTGTGTTGGATTTCAAGGGAAATTGGGATGATCATCTAACTTTACTTGAATTATCATACCACAATAGCTATCATGCAAGCATACTTTATATGAGTGGAGATATTGGTCTCTGGTATGATAGTTGAGATATGTCTTTGATTGGTCCTAATTTGGAACTTGAGGCTATGAAGAAAGTGAAACTCATAGGGAGAGGTTGAAAACAGCCCAAAGTCACCAAAAGTCATATTCCGATGTTTTAAAGAGGGATATTGAATTCATTGTGGATGATTGGGCATATCCCAAGGTATTTCCTATGAAAGGTATAGTGCATTTTAGCAAGAAAAGAAAGTTGAGCCCTAGGTATGTAGGGGCTTATAAGATCTTGGAGAGGATTGGTAAGGTGTATTACAAGTTGGAATTGCCATTGGGGTTGTCTAAGGGTCATGTGGTATTCCATGTGTCAATGTTGAGGAAATGTATTAGTGATGAAAATGTTTTTGTGCCTTTGAATGACATGAGTATTGAGGAGAATTTAACCTATGAGGAAGTTCCAATTGAGATTATGGGACGACAAGTTAAGATATTGAGAAACAAGGAATTTGCATTTGTCAAAATCTTGTGGAGGAATCAACAAGTCGAAAGTGCAACGTGGGAAGCAAAGGCAAACATCAAGAAACAATATCCTTACCTCTTTCCTTTTATTCAAGCTTAAGTTATTTTGTCACTCATACTCAATCCCTTCAAGCTTCTAAGAGTCTGCCTCCCTATGTCGTATTATATGCATGCATACTCACGAAAATGACTTGTTAAAATATTTTAAAGTTGCATTATTGCATTCATGATGAATTGTAAGTTATGCTCTCTAATTTACTCAAGCTTATCTTGATTCCATTCGAGGATGAATGTTCCCAAGGGAGAGATGTTGTAACACCTTTCAAAATGTCTTCTTATGAACTTATAAAAGATCTTTTGCATAACATATCATCTGTATTCTTTTCTAAAAATCTAAGGCTGGATTCTTAATCAGGAGGCAAAATTGTGTGAAAAAATGGTATATTGTAATTTTTAGAACGACCATATCAAAAAATAATTTTTCATAAGATTTTGCAATTCCAAAAGAGTGGGTAACCTCTTCGCATCAGGAGAGGGTTTCTTTTAGTAAAAAAATTGAGCTAAACTCATTCCTTTATCAACATAGTGAAGAAATTGAATTTTGCAAAAAACTGAACAATGGTGAAGTGGCTCTGCGTCATGGACTTGTTTCATGATAGTTCAAATTTTTTCTTAAAATTCCTATACAATGTAAAAAAGTATTAGAAATTTCCTATATTTATTTAAGTGATTTCGGGTGACTTTTGACACTAAACTCCATCGTATAAACTACCTTTAACCACCTAAATTAACCCTATTCTTACACAATTCATACATCAAAAAACTTCTCTCTCTAAAACAACTCTAAAAGGCCTCCTCCAACCAAAACCTCCATTAAAGATCAAGTGGAGAAAAATACTCTATTTTGACAAGCTTTCCAAGGCAATCACTTAAGGTATCTGATGTTCATTCATAGAATCCTTTCTTCTATACAGTTCCTTGTAAATTTATCAATTTCTATCCAATTTCAATTATGTAAAATGTATAGGTCTTCTATACATCTACTCAAACTTTTTCAATTATGATGGAGATTATTTTTGTTGATCAATCCTAACATGGATTCATGCCAATTACATGAAATTAATAATTTTTTCATGAATGATGTCAAATATATGATTATTAGGGCTTTTTGAAATTCATATGGATTCCATTACAAATGACACAATGTTATTCCAATTGAATGATCCCTATATAGTTTTCATCTAAATGCATGATTTTAACTCAATTTATCATAAACTCACACATGACTCTACTTTTCTTATGTTAAAGTCATGATCTTCTAATTATGATTTAAGTATGAAACTATGATTTCTTTATAATGTTTTTATGATGATGAGGACGATGTTATGATGATGAGGGATACAAATGTCACCCAAGTTACACCTCCTTTTTTAGGATAAAGCAGACGCTATAAAGAAATAGAACCTAACCAAGGTTAGAATAAAACCCAAGGGAATACGTAGAATCAAGAGAATACAATTACCATAATTTGAGTGATTAACCAACTTACTTCCCCAAAGGAGAAGGTGTTTGCAATAATCGATTCAAAAATAAACCTAACTAACATAAGAGTAAAATCAATATAGAGAAACTAGGGTAGTGTGTTCCCCATGATTCCCTAACTTAGTATCACCGGAGAACCTAATTCTCTTCTACTGTGTAGCATGCAAGACAGTAAGTTAAGTTCACCAAACCCTTTGGTCCAAGAGAGAGGCAAATTTCACTATGTGACTTGGCCTATCTTCTTAGTGTGCATTACTAACCCTTATCTTTTAGTCCCAGTACAACCTCCCCTTGGCCCAATTTGGTTGATTATACGAGAATACATCAATTGAATCCTGTTAATTAATCATTTTTTCTATTTATTACTACCTTGATCTAGTCGATAACACTAGGTAGGTTCTAATGTTGGCCACCACTTGAAAATATTCAAAGCGAAGAGAATTTATTACTACATGCATGCACACTTTCTAAGAATTATGAATTGTCTTATTTTACCTTGCTAGTTCTTCATGATTTCTACATCCCTAGTTGTGGATTTTGCTACTGAAGATTTGTGTAGATGCAAGACTTATGAATTGGAATAACATAATAGAGTACTTAGAAAATTGAATTAAGAACAAGCCAGTCCAATTTCCAGGACAATCACACGATTAAAGATGAAATCAAAGTACAAGTGTTCTTAAAACTGTCCAATGTTATCTCACTATTTTTCCTCTCTGATTCTAAAGTTCTTTGTGTTCTATGTGTTAACTTATGAAAAACAACCTAAAATACCTATATATAATATTTAAAATACAATTCCTAAATATAACAAGATAACTGAGTCAGCACGCCTCACGAACAGGTGTACGTATCGTATTGCATTCCATGGCCCGTAATAGGGGTCTCATACAGTGCTGCTAGACAACTGGAATTCAAGTCAACGACACCCCATCTAAACCCTTAAATTAATTTATGATCCATAGGGGGTTTCATCTGATGAATCTTCATAAAGTCCCAATCTTTGATCCTCTGGGCACTAACCATGTTCTACGACTCATAAATCAATGCACAACCCATCTACATCTTCGTAGAATCAACTTCAAAAAATCAACCCCTCACTGGAATTGTCCACAGAATCCACTTCATGACCCGTAGAGTGACTTATGTACTTTCTTTCAAAAATCAAGGCGAACCCTTGAATCTTGCAAATATAACACAAAAATACATAAAACCAAATAACATAATAGAACACACAAAATTCTTAGTTTTAAGCATCAAAGTGTTGTATTTTGATAGCACATCAAGACCGTCAACTTAAAATTGTTGCTTATCCTCAAGCAACGAACTCAATTTATATAAGTAATACAGTAACACAAAGACCTTAACCTAATAGCATATATCACATCAATCTCAAACCCTGATACCTACACCACCCTTTCAAAACAAAATCAGATAGCCATCTAGCAAAGCAACACAGACTAGTGCATGTGACTACACAACTATGAAAAGTGTGGTACTACCAACAATACATAATCACTAAATAGTCTAATGCTAACAATACATTGCAAGTGTTGTCACAGAAAGAAATCTCATATCTAACACTCAATGACGTTCTCATTTATAACCTTAGGACTATGCAAAATTGCTCACTCTTACAAAATATATTTATGCATCAAGCCTAATACCATATGCTTGCCCCTATACTCCTGACTAGGGCTTTCAACTACTTGGACTAGGATCATTTTATAACTTTCTAGGCCTGTAACAAAAGCTCAAGGTATCATCACCCAAGCCTAGGGCCTGGACGTGAAACCACGAATGGGAACCCGAAAGGACCCAAACAAGCCTCTTAGCATATCATTTACACATCCTTGGTCGCAGAAGTAAGGTAAACAACAACAAAAATACAAATAAGGGAAAAGGGGACTAAGCGAATCTTGACATTTATAAAGCATGAAGAGTCAAAGCTCGAAGCATAGATACATCAATTGTTCCAAAAACACCGCTAGCATAGATTCAGTGGGGCCAAGACACTTTCCAAGCTCACTCTCATAGTATCAAAGATCAACATAGTGAAATAACATAAGCAAGAGTAACATAGCTAGTGTTCCTAAACTTGAGGACTCACCAAAAGCTTATCTTCGAGATGCCAAAACTAGCCACTTGGAGGATGAACGTGAGGTTCTCCGGTTCTTACATGGTAACAACATGTGTGCATAGAGTATACGTTAGTATGTTTAAAAGTACTAAGTATGTAGCATGCAATGAAACAAGAGATAGGTAACATAGTCAAAATGTATAATCATTAGCAAGGTATGGGTATAATAACAACATGGCATGGATAATCAATGCTTGAAGTACAACATGCTTGTAAAACATATAACTTGAGAATATAGATTACATGTGTAGGAAGAGACTATCATCATATACCAAGCAAGCTACTACTTGGAATTCAACACATGTCACCCCCTTGGAATGTGATTGAGGCATTTCACCCCCCATCATAGTGGTCAATCTATATACCCCTCAACATGGTAGATGGGATCGAACCCCCATCAAAGTGGTCAAGGTATACACCGCTCGACATGGTAGATGAGCATAGCACTCCACCCCCCCAAAGTGGTTGAGGCATATCACCCCCTTAACAAGGTGTGGTCAACTTGCAATATTTTAGATACTTTTCATGAATTCAATACATACATTCAATCTCTTAATCATCATATAGTCATTTGATTCATAACTCATGTAAGAGATCATCAATGGCTCAAGAATCCTTGTCAAGACATTTATCAAACACTTGGTGAGTGTGCAATGCTAGTTCAAAATCAAGCAATTTAAGAGTGAAATAATGTGAGAAAACTTAATGTAAATCAACCCACCAATACATGGTAAAAGCATCATGCATGATAGCTTGAAATCCATTATCAAACCTCATAAATAAATCAAAGTTTCATAGCCCAAAACATCCACAAACACAATAGACAAACCATCTCATAGTATAAGCTTGAAGTAGGTAGACATGTGATTCCAATCAACATTTCATAAAACACCAACATAATTTGTAATCAAATACTCATAATAAGTAAGACCCATAAGTAATGTAACTTAAAAAATTCTATTTACATAAAAAGGAAGGTTGGGCACCATGGGTGAAAGGATCCAATGGTTGAAACCCACATACCTCAAATTTGGGGATTTCCTTGATAAAGATTTAAATGAGAAATTTAAGCTTTAATGAAGTTCTTGAGATTAAGAATTAAGCTTGGAACATTTGAATTTGGATGAAATATTTAGTTAAGTGCTAGAGAGGGTTTTGAGAGTGTCTTGAGTGATATAGAGTTGAAAAAGGCTAAGTATAGGTGTTTTTATGCATAAGAGGGAATGGGGATAAGACCCCAATGCCTTAGGGAGAAATAGAGAAAATAAGAAAGTCACAACACTACTTCTGATGGGTCTGCGTCGTGGAGCCAATGTGGATGCACGCAGGAAATAAGAAAGTTGGCAAAAATGAAATTCCACTACAGGTCCTCTAAAATCGGGATTATGCCCACTTCCCACTCAATTTTGCCCCCTGATCAAGATTATGAAGTTGAATTTTCGATATCATGCACAGATTTTGAGATATATGAAAATTATGATTATGGACATTTTCGAAGCATATTTTTTGCGCATTTTTGGGACGTTTAACAAGGGCCTTTGATATGGTATTTTAGGAATATAATGACCAATGACCCTCTTTGAACTGTGTTCTCCTATAATTTTGTCCTAACAACTCTGTTATTATTATCTCATTCTCCCTTTCTCCTATTTCAAGCTTTTCTGGGTGCTTTCTTTTCATTTTTCAGCACTTTGCCTTGGTTTTATACTTCATTTTTCTTTTTATCTCACAACAAAGTCATCACTTCTTTTTCTTGCACCTGGTATATGATTTTTCCCTTTTTCTCAATATCACTAACTTCCCTTAATTTTTATGTTTCACTCATGCACCAACCACCCTCAACTTAGGATTTAGGCCTGAGTTGAGGTGCACATATCCATCCTTAGAACTAGGGCCAGTTTTGGTAGCCACCGTCAACTTACACTTTTTGCCTCAGTCAAGGTGCACAATGTTCAAGGAAGGACCAGGGATTATTTCAGGATTTTACAACTAACAAGGGTATATTAATCAGGTGTTTGCAAAGAATAGGTACATGTTAGGCTCTAACATTAGGAACAAAAGATATATTGCCATTTTGGTCGGTCATTTAAGTTAAGTGGGCTTTCAAGAACAATACCCTAAGATCCTTTTCTAGTTTAATTAATTTACAGTCTAACTTAAGAGTAGTAGGGCAAGTTCTGAATTAGCACATAACACATGTATCTAGCAAGTTAATGCTCATACTCACAAAGAACTGACTATATTATCAACAAAAGACTATGAGGTCATGCTTTTTATCTCAATATATCCCCCTTATCACAACAAGTATTGTCAATACACCTAAACATGAATGGTTTCTATCTAACTAATCAAAATTTTGGTGGGTATCATTTTTCAAACAAAACACAAAAACATGCTATGTGCCACATGTATTGGTACTATATACTACAAATACTACCTAAACATCTTAAACGTGTCGGTTCAATAGAAAATAAATACCCATGGGGAAAAGGAACATAGGAAAGAAAATGCCAAGATCAAAAATTGGGATAGTTATGGAACCAAGCTACTTAGAATTCATTGAGGGCCATAACTACCCATACCCAATTGAAAAAAAAGGTACATTGTCCCTAATGAACGCGATCAAAGCAAAACTAAATATAGGAGTCAAAATCATACCTGGGGGCCTAAGCGCTAGTGTGGCTAAGTATGACCACCCTTATCTTGTGTGGTAGTCTCATTAGCAGTAGTACTCTATCCGGAGGGGCCAGTACCCCTCAACGTCTCAAGCTCTCAAAACTGTCGTCTCTCCTCCTCTGTCTAGACTCCTCCATGACAAGCTTGAGCTCCTCTTGCTCAATTAGCCAGTATGAAAACAGGATCATCGTTCAAGTGGGGCCTCTTCCCGTGGGAAGGCTTGATAGGCTCATCAGGAAAAATACACCAACGACACAGAGGGCATGGTCTCTGGTAATTTTACTAGTGCTGCTAGTGTTGCTGTCATATCCGCTCGGAGTAGCTGAATCTCTATATGAAGGGTCGTCAAGTCTAAAGGTTGGGCCATGCTCAAGCTCTATTGTACCCTCACCTCAAAAGCGTCAATGTGCGATAGAGAGATAGTCTTAAATAGTAGCGACCATGAATACCTATATGCGACCCTCCGAGTCTGTAATCGCCTGGCAGACCCATGGCCTAATCTAATGAACAAGCTGAGTCAACCATGACTTAACATAAGATGACCTTTACGCCATGGCTTGTATATATATGGCAGACACATAGACTATTCCTGTGGGAGTAGTCTATGATACAGGAATAGAAGTAGTGGGACCTTTCTCCTCATCTACCTTAGGTTGACAGAGCCTATCCTCAGTAGATGAGTAGTGGCGGTAGTCTGTGGATCCTCAAAAAGTGGCGCTGGGGTGAATATCTCTAGCATAGAAGCAGGTTGGTGGCTCGTCGGAGTGTTACCGGGTTCTCTTCAACCTTAATTAGACTGGCATCTACAGTACGTTGGGCCTCAATTAGCCAATCCAGCTATTGTAATCTCTCCACCCTCGACTCTAGACAGAGCTTCTATATCAAGCAAGGGAAAGGGATGAAAGTAGCCTTATTCAGTGTTGGCTCATGAATGTGCTTGCGATGAGGAGGTCCCAATCAATATCATAACCATCCAAAATGCTATCAACTGGTACTGCACACTCTGGCGTCAAAGTATTACTAGCAAGAGATGGCCAGATGCGTAATCTAACAACCACCACAAAAATTTAGTGGGGAAACTGAGCAAAGCCTTGACAATAGGCTCTGAGTACATGGCGACCCCTTCAGGTTTTGGACCCTACTTGGCAATATACCCAACCATCTATCTCATCAAGTTGGCTCTGCGCTCTGGATCTCTCGTTAATTGTTGGTCCCGCATCTGCCCCACCCTATAGTCGTACTCTGTGGTAGATCTAAAGGCATAGAACTCTAAACCAAATAGCATCTAGCGGATGGTAGTCTCTGTTATGCCCACCTGTCAGCCCCTCACTCTCGTCTCGTTCAGTATGGGCTGAGCGAGGGGCTCTTCCCCTTGGGAAGAGTGTTTTGAATCGTAGCTTCATATGACACATAGAACTACCTCACCATGGTCGGGGAGTATTTCTTGAGTGATATGTTCATCCACTGAAGCCTATATCTGATCACTGTGTCTTGGAGACCGGGGACACTGACGAGTCTATTTAGGATGACTAAGGCTCCTCATATATGGAGTAGGTTTGGTTTCCCTCTTTTGTCGGCTACACATCCTCATCATAAATAGTCTGCATTCCTTTAATATGCCATTAACTATTAAGAGCGTTTGGAGGTGATGATCGGGGAACTACGGAGGATTCCATCTCAAATCTATCTTTGGAGCCTATCAGGGCACTGCGGAGGACTCCATCTCTGATCTATCTTTAGAGCCTATCTTAAAGTTAGACTCCTCTTTGGATGGAATCATCTGAATAGAATTGCTCTTGTCGTGGCCTCCCTCATCAGACTGAGGAGTGTGGACGACAAGAGCCTGAGTCTGGCCAGCTCTAGCAACAGCTCTAGTCTGAGGTCTTGTAGCCTCTGGGTCCAGGTGGATGGCAAACTTCTCTAATGATCCACTCCGGGTTGCAGATTGCTCATCCTTTAAAGACTCATCTCTGAGCCTCCTCTATAGGGCCCTGATCTCTTCACATTTAGCTTTCGGGGCCATAGTACTTGAAACATTAACATTTATGCACTTTGGTTAGACCAACAAATCAAAATATGAAATACACAAACAATTCAGACTGAGTTACAGAAGAATGTATGAAAGCACGTTTACGGGTCATTGTGGATACTATGAGCCGTAAAGAGCTTTCATAATATAGTGGTCACAAAATTGTTTGGTTACTGGAAAAGTATATTAGACTAGGTACCACTCGTAAAAGGGTTTACGAGTCGTACAGTGAGTCATAGAGAATTCCATTATCTGAATATATTCCTTAAAGGAATCTATGAGACCTCTCTACTAGCCGTCAAGTGTTCTATGACTCCTAGAAAGTCACGTCTGATGATAATTAGATACTCTAAGTTTCTGGAATCTTATAAGAGGGGCAATTACGACTAATTGAATGTTCCATGGGCCATAAAAGCCACTCATAGACAAGAAACTCAGTCACCTGAGATTCCAAGTCCATCACAACAGAACCTATGTGACTTTTGCAACTTTATTCTAATAGCATCGAAGCAAAATACACAACCGCACATGATTGTCAAACCACAACCAATACCCCAATATGCTATTCAGGTAAATAATTAGACATATTTCCCAAACCCTTCCGACCACATGTGAAAAATTTCACAACACACTTGCGTACCTATGTCATCACACACCAAATCACACACAAAATCAATTCATCACACATGGTGGGTGATTCAATAGGTCTCATGTAAACTATTCAAATCATACTATCAAGGTAGCGACACCTAATTCCGGACATAGACAAATATTCAAACATGGGAAACCAAAATTCAATCAGCAATATGTCAATTCACACATGGTGTGGTGTCTAAAGTACCATTTTAAACATAATTTCAAAATTAATCATGCAAACATGGGAAAATAAAAGGTACTTGATTAACCAAAAACTTACCAAGTAGATTATTAAGAATGAAATAGGTGAAGAGAAAATAAACCCTAGGTCACCAAAAAACCTTGCCAGAAAATGAAGGTATGGTCGCAGCTGGTGGTTGAAATTTCTTGGGGGTGGGGTTAGTGTCACAACCCAAACTAGGGCCTATGTGTGACACGGCGCAAGAAAAATCCGAAGGAACCCCAAGCAAGCCTCTTAACATATCATTACACATCCTTGGTCACGGAAATAATTAAACACAATAAAAGAGTAGAAATAAGGGCATAGGGACTAAGGAAAAACATTTATTTCATAAAAATTTCAAGAGATTCAAGATCATAACAACCTTACATATTTGTCCAACAACACCTCTTAAAATATAACATAGCGAGGGTTAAGATAAGCAACCGGGATCACCCTCATAATAATGACATTAGGTAATCTAAATATATGAGCATGAAAGAAGATAGATGTTGTCCCCAGACTTGAGGACTCACCAAAAGCTAACTTGAACAATCTATCTAGCCATGAGGAGGAGAATCAATATGAGCTCCGGTTCCTTTATGGTAATATCATATAGGCATAGAGTATGCGTTAGTATGTTTGAATGTACTAAGTATATAGGATGCAATGCAACAACTAATAAGCACCATAAAAACAAACGAATAACATAACAATGAATAAGCTTTTAGCAATATGGCATATCTAAATGATACTTGAAGTAAAATCATGTAGATATATAGAACATAATACAAGTGTAAGGAGTGACCATTGTTAGTGCAATCCAAGGTCTACCACCTCCTTGGAGAGGCGCATGAGGTATAAATCCCTTCATGAGGTTGATGAGGTACAAAACCCCTTAATGAGATTGATGAGGTAAAAACCCCCTAACAAGGTTATAAAGGTACAAAACACAGACTATGTTGCATAGGCCTGGGACCTCCCGAGCAAGGCGATCGAGGTATAAACCCCTCTACAAGGTTACCCGGGCCTACAACCTCTCGAGTGAGGCTTTGTCATCCCAAACACTATAGAGATAATATCTCATACATACATTCCTTTCATCATCATACACATACATTCCTCTCATAATCGTATACATACATTTCTCTCATCATCATAAAGTCATTCAACTTATAAGACATGTATTGAACCTTCAATCCCTCAAGAAATCATAACCGGACATTTTATCAAACACTTGGCGGGTGTGTAGTGCTAGTATAAAACCATGCAATTTAAGAGTGAAATCCTGCAAGAAAACTTGAAGTAAAACATCCCACCTCTACTTCGTAATACCATCTTGTAAAATACATTGAAACCTGTCATCAAATCCCAAGAGAGATCATGATTCTAAAGCTTAAAATATGCATAATCATAATAGGTAAGTCATCTCATGTTATAGACTTAAAAATGACTAATCATGTATTTTCAACCAAACTTTCATAAAATCCCAATATAGTATACGATCATAATCTCTAACAAATTATACCCATAAGCAACACAACTTGAAAACATATAATTTTCATAAAAATGGAAGATTGGGCCTCATGGGTGAAAGGAACCCATGAATGAAACCTACATACCTTATACCTTGAATTTCTTGACATTGAGTTGTTAAGGACTTGAAGTTTGGAAGTGGGCCTTGGAATCAAAAGCTTTCTCTTGAGTTTCCTTGAATTTGTATTGGGGTTTTGATGGAGTCTCTTGAAAGAATTTGGGAGTGTATCCTAATTAGGAGTGAGTTTGATCTTTAGGAACAGGGTTAGGTATTTAGTAGGTGTTAATATATGATTGGAATTCCCAAAATACCAATAGAATTGGCTAAATTTATGGAATGCCATTAATGAGGCGGAATTTGGCAAAAACCCCTATATAACCCTACAAATACAAGTTCTACAAAAACGAGCATAACTTCTTCATCCGAACTCTAAATAAGGTCAGACCAAGTGCATTGGAAAGCTAATTCAATGAGAGCTGATTTGGTAGGTCTTCGGCCACCTAGTTCTTTGTGTACTAAGAGATATGCTTCTTTAAATTTGACCCTCCTACCAGTACTTCTGCAAAACTTAGCCAACTGAAATTCCTTTGAACTTGGCTTGATGTAGGGAAACCACGATAGTCATAAATGACATAAATAAAATTGACTTAGATTTGAATGAGAGCTTGAAGCTTCAATGAGTTTCTTGAGATCCGGAAGTGAGTTTGGGACACTTGAGTTAGGTGAAGTATTTGTGTAAGTACTTGAGAAAGTATTGGGGAATGTCTTGTATGATATGAAAGTGAAATATGGTTAAGTATAGGTATTTTCATATATGGGAAGACTTAGGAACAAGACCCAAAAGCCTTAGACTAAACTAATAAAACTAGACAAAAAATACTCCTTCTCCATACCCTTGGCGCATCGCGTCTGGGGTGCGCTAGCTCACTGGAAATTATTCACTTTGCGTTTTTGAATTTTGATACGGTTTCTCTAAACTTTGGGTTACACCCATTTCCCACTAAATTTTTCCCCCTGAACAAGAATATGAAGTCGAATTTTTGATATCATGCACGGATATTGAGATACATGGAAATTATGATTCTGGACACTTTTGAGGCACATTTTCAGGCGCTTTTTAGGGTCGTTTCATTTGCTCCCCTTGGGAACATTTGTCCTCTAATGTCAAAGAGATGTATCCAAGAAGAGTAATGTTGAAGTAATCAGCCCAAACAGGAACGCAATAATTCACCTAAACACCATTTTTAAAATCTCAACATAAGTTTAAAGAAATCATCATGAACTTGTCAACATATACGGGAATGCATGCAAATGACATAGGGACTGAAACATAAGGCTTGGAACTACAAAAGAAAAGGACTTGGCATGGTATCCCAAGCTTGAATACAATGAGAAAAGTATGGATATTAATTTTCCATTCCCGATTTGGCTCCCTGAATGACACTTCCAACTTGACGATTCTCCCAAGAGCCTTGACGAACACTACACCTGTCACGCCCAATGTTCTATTAAGGCACACTGGCACCCGATGACGATAAGGCTCATGAGAACCAACCTGTATCCATGCTCTTTCTATACATATTATAAGGGATTTCTTCATTTAACATGCTTTCAAGAAAGTAAACAGTAATAACAAGCCAAAAGGAAATACATATGACAAGGCCGTTGGGGCCACGTTGTCTAAAGTACAAGACATGAACAAACTTTAATTTACATAGTCTACAAAGCCACTAGATAAGAAAAAGTATCTGATAAGGGTCGGGACAAGCCCTGCCTCGACTAACTATACAATACAAAAATATAAGCTCTAGATGCACAAAGCTCTGAAGCAACCTGGAGCTTGTTAACAATAGCTGGATATCCTGTACTCCTACTTGGGAGAGCTACTAGCACATGTACCTGCAGCATGAAATGCAGGTCCCCCATAAGGGACGTCAATACGAGATAATGTATTGAATATTTAAGGTAGGAAATATTGTATATGAAGTAACAACTCAAATGAAACTATGCACTGTATAGGATAAGAGACCACCTTTAGTTATACTGGGGGATCATGTACTTTATGTTATTTTTATTACTTTACCTTTACTGTATAATCTGTGCACAACATATAATACAAATGACGAACTGATTAATGGTCTATATTGGGATCGGCCCTGGCTAGGATTTTCCTTTCACCCCTTGGGCTACCCCCGTGATAGGATCAACCCTGTCTAGGTGATTCTTCCACCCCTCGAGTTACCACCCATCAATAAGCACTATATTTTACCTTTCAATTACCTTTGAGATGAATCTTTTGATTGTCACAATATTGGAGCTATAGGACTGTAGATGTACCATCTGAAATGTGAATAATCATACAAGACAGTATGACAATGAAAATAGTACGTTACACAAATAATGAAATGCGTATAATATGAAACAACTCGTGAACTTTATTTAGCAACAAGAACCCATGTAACTTGGTATCAACGTATGTATGCAGATTTAAAGGTGACTATGTATGGGAGCATATGAACATGTAAAAGAATGGAGACACAGTTAATAGTTGTGTCGGTGTTGGTAAGTGCCTTTATGTGCCAAAGAAGAAGCTAGATTACATGCCAAGTAATACGAAATCGAGTAGCATTGTGTTGTACCACCATGCTATTACCTTGAAATAACCTCCTTTTCCTCCAAATATTTATCTACAAGAGAGTAGGCAATAAGACTAGTATTAGCAGCTAAGTAACACTTCTTGGCAGTCCAATCATATAAAAAGTAAGATCCGGGCAGCAAGCTTCTATTTAGCGACTTAAAGTCATTCTTTCAACTTTTCCACTTATTGTCGTATTTTCTAATAACGAACTCTTATGCATATGTAATATACATCTTGTTTTATACCCTTAAATGTCTTATAACAGTGCACCAGGCACAATACGTAATAATTATATACAACATACAAGTAGGCAGCATAACATTACGTCCCTTTGCTACATTACAATGTCAACAATTCCAAACCATTACCAACTTTAACCAACCTATTCCCATAATAGTTATACATAAAAAATCCCTAAAAAAGTTCTAAAACAGTCCTCAAAATAGGTGGAGTATGTGAGACCATAGTCCTCAATCAATCATCACAATTTCTACAAACAACACACTTATGATAACACGTTAAACCTCGATTGTTTATGTATAACCAAACAGTGCAGCGACTTTTATACATCATTACAAAACTGAAAAAAATTAAGAAAAGCAACCTTCTTTCATACTCAAGCCAACCAAGAAGAGAAAAGCTACCAAATAAATAAGAAAAGTATACAACAACCCTTGGAACATATGTTGTCCAAAATTTCAGCATATACCTAACCAACATAGTCTCTTGTTTTTCATGAGTAAACCATACGAAACACATAAGTATTCTTACTTACCTTTACCCTAAAGGTGTAGGCTTCTCCAAGAACCCTAAAAGTCTCCTTTTGGCTGCTTTGCAAGGCTAAGAAAGAGTAGAGAGAAAACTTGTCAAAGCTGATTTTTTTTCCAAGCCTAAGAATGACTTAAAGGTGCTGCTTGTAACCCCTTTTAAAGGATTACTTTGGCCAACTTTCTTTTACATTTTAGACCTTATTTTATCAAGTTAGTAATGTACCATTTTTGCCCTTACACTTGGGCCTTATTGGGTTGCAAACTGATGGGCCTTGGCTGCCTATTTTTCCTCTTTCTCCTTACTTAGTTTGGGCCTAAATCATTAAGTAAAATGTGATGTACTTGGGACCTTTTCCTACTCTTCTTGGGCTGTAAATATTAGCCATTTAGGATGCTAAAATGTGGGCTCAAGTTACACCCTTAACACGAACTTTATTCATTATCGAACTTGGACAAATTCGGTGTTGGGCCTCGTGTCAGTCTAGCTAGCAAGTTTAAGCTAAGCAAGTAGGTGACTCACCTGCTAGCTTCGTAAGTCCTGCAAGCACCTCAATTCTCTCACTTTTTTTAAGGTCGCGATCTCCTCAATTTGACTTAAAACTTGTATACACTCGACCCTCTTAAGCATTAGATGCAGATATCGCCCTATAATATGAGATTCAGGAACTTTTAAAAAATAGGTGCTAATTTGACAAAGACATATCATGTTTCATGTGCATAGGACAAGTACATGTAAGGTGTGGGGTTTTACAATACCCTTACAAATCGGCCTTTACATATATCTACCCAACTTCTCCACCAGTCCTTTGTATAAGTCAACTCATCCTCCACAACGTCCACAACCTGAAAAGTCCTAGAACTCTTGAATCACCAACACATTTCCTCAACCTAGATGCATGAAAAACTAGATGAACCTTATTCATATCCATAGGCAGCTCCAACTCGTATATGGCCTTACCATTCCTCGTCAAAACTCTATAAGGACTCACTAACCTTAAACTCAATTTCGTCTCTTAAAATCACACATTTATTAAGTGAAACCTTCAAATAGACCAAATCACCACCCTTATATCCAAGATCTCTACTCCTCACACCGACATAGGACCTTTGACGGCTTTGGATTGTTTCACCCTTTCCCTATTCAACATCACCTTCTCCATGTCCTCCATAATCAGATTCGGACCCAACAAAGTCATTTCTCCCACTTCAGACCACCCAACCGAGGACATACAACGTCTAACATATGGAGTCTTAAAAAGGAGTCCTGTCAATGCTAGAATGATAGCTACTATTAGTCTCATCTAGAACCCTCTTGCTCAAGTCATCAACACTAGGTACACACAACCTACCTTGGTACCTAAGGGCACCATCTCCCCCTTGGGAGAAAATCTCCACCTTTCCAACGCTTACTAAAGCCTTGAATTCTAACAAAGAGGGATCAAGATCTTGGTTTTCTTTTACCTCATCAACCAAGGAAGAATTTGAACTATCAACAACCACAATGCCATCATTATCAATCTCTTCCAACCTAACCTCAAACTAGTCAACCGATGGACCTCCCTAGTCACCCCTTTGCTACAACCATCAATATGAACTAGGCTACCCATAGACACCCTACTCAAAGCACTAACCACAACACTAGTCTTATCGGGATGACAATGCACACTCATATCATAATCCTTAAGAAGTTCTAACCACCTTCTTTCTCCCAAGCTAAGATCCTTTGGATGAACACATATTGGAGACTTTTGTGATCGGTAACCACTTCAACATACACCCTAAGAAAATAATGATGCCAAATTCTTAAACCAACTACCACGGCGGCCATTTCAAGGTCATAGATAGGGTGATCCTTCTCATACATCTTAAGTGTTCTAAAAGCATACGCTATCACCTTACCATTTTGCATCAATACACAACCCAAACCAATCCAGGCGGCATCATAATACACAATGAACCCTTCTAACCCTTCCGGTAGAGACAAGATATTAGCAGACACATACTTATCCTTTAAGGTTTGGAAACTCTTTTCACACTCAACTGTTCACACAAACTTAGCCTTAATTGGGTCAACTTAGTCATTGGAGAACCAATAGAAGAGAACCCATTCACAATCTCCTGTAGTAACCCGCTAAGCCCTAGAAACTCCTAGTATCCAAGGGAGTCAAAGGTCTAGACCAATTTCTAATCACATCCGTCTTCTTGGGATCCACCTTAATACCATCCTCTGACACCATATGACCTAAGAAGGTAATGTCCTTTAGCCAAAATATCACACTTCTCATACTCAGCACATAACTCCTCTTTCCCAAAGATTTACAACACTACCCCTATATGGTTCACGAACTCCAAATAAATCAATACTTCATCATTAGAGACCACCACAAACCTAACAACATAGGGATTAAAAAACCTATTCATGAGACCTATAGACATATCCGGTGCATAATTCAAACCAAGAGACACCACCCAAAATTCAAAATATCGGAAAGGATATTCACAAACTCATTGATCACTGGAAACAACTCAGTAGAAATACCTTGGGTTCAACACCCCTAACTCTTACAAGATGGTAAAGGCACCCCTTAGAGATCAACTTATGGGCTTTAATGCAAGAGATGAACCTACCTTTGACCACCACATCACAACTCTCCCACTCAAGGACGGGTCAATTAAGGAATTGGAATCTAACTCTACGGGCCCTAAAATCAAAGGAGGCACAACATCTATGCAAGTAATCCATCTCAAGTGTGGCATCCAAATCCACCACATCGAACCCAACAAGACACAAGGCAAGACCTAATGCAATATGAACACGAAACAATACCTATGAACTTTCTAACAACAATAGACTCAATAAAAGGGGGGTAGACACCAAAAGTTCATACAACAACTCTGGGCATACTTGAAGCCCACTACTAACAAGAAAGAATCATGAAAGAAATAGTTGCACCCGGGCCCATCAATACAAACACAACAAAGCCAAAGGAAATTTCAACATACCGGCAGCAACATTGAGCGCCTCATCCCCTTCTTGACTCCTACATTTTGGGCATCAAAGATGAGTCACCCATTCATCACCCTTTTTACTCTTATTGCGTTTATGGTGAAATTTTTTCCTCTTATGTCCCACTCCACCACAACTAAAACAAGTATTGGTACCCTTCAAACATGGCATCTATGAGCTTTACCACATGTTAAACATATAGCATTACCTTTATCTTTGAGACTTTGGAACTAACCTTCAACATGGACCCTTTTGGCACTACTACCTCTCCTCTTACCATTTGAGGTCTCGGGGTACTCTCTTGTTGATTTAATTGAGTTGCCAATTTTGTCACTTCTTGGGTCATAACCTATAGACCAGTACGAACCTCCACATTTGATATATCACCGCCCTAAGTAGCTTGACACATATCCTAAAATGTAATAGTTAGGGATTAGCAATAAGCCCTAGGGAATCTAACTCTATCGCACGACATAGATCATGATGAAGGGGAACATTTCCTAGTTTGCCTCATAGCCTCCTGGCCATAGTCGTTGCGCGCTTCAACACCATGAATAGGACTCTAATTGACATGGTGTGTTGGACGCCTAGGACCTAACAACCTAGTACTCTGATACAAAGTTTGTCACGCCCAAACTAGGGCCTAGATCCGACATAGTAAATGGGAACTCGAAGAAATCCCAAGTAAGCCTCTTAACATATCATTACATATCTTTCATTTTGGAAGCAATTAAACATGATAAATGAGTAGAAATAAGGGCATAGGGACTAAGAGAAAACCTTTATTTCACAAAAACTTTAAGAGAGTCAATCTCATAACATCCTTACATATTCGTCCAACAACACCTCTAAACATAGAACATAGTGGGGCCTAAGACAAGCAACTGGGATCACCCTCATAATAATGACATTAGGCAATCCAAATATACGAGATATAGTCTAAACATAAGCATGAAAGAAGATAGATAACATCCCCGGACTTGATGACTCACCAAAAGCTAACATGAATAATCCATCGAGCTACGAGGAGGAGAATTAATAGGAGCTCCAGTTCCTACATGGTAATATCATGTAGGCATAGAGTATGTATTAGTACATTTGAATGTACCAAGTATGTAGGCTGCAATGTAAAACGTGATAAGCACCATAAACAAAATGCATAACATAAGCAATGAATAAGCGTACAACAATATGGCATGTATGAATGATACTTGAAGTAAAATTATGCTTATATGTAGAACATAATACAAGTGTAAGGAGATGCCATTATTAGTGCAATCCAAGGCCTACCACCTTCTTGGAGAGGCGCATGAGGTACAAACCCCTTCATGAGGTTGATGAGCTAAAAATCCCCCAACAAGGTTGATGGAGTACAAACCCCAAACAAGGTTATCAAGGTAAAAACCCCTTGGATAAGGGTGTTGGGCCTGCCACCTCTAGAGCGAGGCGATCAAGGAACAGACCCTGCCACAAGGTTACCCGGGCCTACAACCTCCAGAGTGAGGCCTGGTCATCCCCTACACTATAGAGATAATATCATATACATACATTCCTTTCATTATCATATACTTATATTCCTCTCATCATCATACACATATATTCCTCTCATCATGATAATGTCATTCAACTCATAAGACATGTATTGTACCTTCAATTCCTCAAGAAATCATAACCAGACATTTTAAACAAACACTTGGTTGGTGTGTAGTACTAGTATAAAACCATGCAATTCGAGAGTGAAATCATGAAATAAAACATGAAGTAAAACAGCCTAGCACTACTTGGTAATACCATCTTGCAATATACATTGAAACCGTTCATCAAATACCAAGAGAGATCGCGGTTCTAAAGCTTAAAAGATGCATAATCATATAGGCAAGTCATCTCATGGTATACACTTAAAAATGAGTAATCATGTATTTTCTACCAAACTTTCATAAAATCCCAATAGAGTATATGAGCATAATCTCTAATGAATAATACCCATAAGCAATACAACTTGGAAACATGTAATTTTCATAGAAAAGGAAGATTGGGCTTCATGGAAGAAAGGAACCCAAGAATGAAATCAACATACCTTAGACCTTGAATTTCTTGACATTGAGTTGTGAAAGACTTGAAGTTTGGAAGTGGGTCTTGGAATCCAAATCTCTCTCTTGAGTTTCCTTAACTTTGTATTGGGATTTTGATGGAGGCTCTTGGGAGAATTTGGGAGTTTATTGCAATTGAGAGGAGCGAATTTGATCATTAGGAATAGAGTTAGGTATTCAGGTGGTGTTAAGATAGCATAGGAATTCCCAAAATACTATTTGAATTGACTAAATTTATTGAATTCCATTAATGAGGTGGAATTTGGCAAAAATCCGTATATACCCCTACACATACAAGTTCTACGAAAACGGGCATAACTTCTTCATCTGAACTCTAAATTAGGTCAATTCAAGTGCATCGAAAAGCTAATTCAAAATTATTTGATTTGGTAGGTCGTGGGCCACTATGTTCTTTGTATGTATGCTAAGAGATATACCCCTTTAAATTTCACCCTCCTTCTGGTACTTGTGCAAAACTTAGCCAAAAGAAATTCCTTTGAACTTGGCTTGAAGTAGGGGACCCACGATGTTGTTAAATGACATAAATAAGTTTGACTTCAAGTTGAATGAGATCTTGAAGCTTGAATGAGTTTCTTGAGATCCAGAAGTGAGTTTTGGACACTTGAATTGGGTGAAATATGTGTCTAAGTGATTGAGAAAGTATTGGGGAATGTCTTGTATGATATCAAAATGAAATATGGCTAAGTATTGGTATTTTCATGTACGCGAAGACTTAGGCCATAACCGAAAAGCCTTGGATTGAACTAATAAAACTGGAAAAAATACTCTTTCTCCATGCCTCTAGCACGTCGTGCATGGGGTACGCTAGCACACTGGAAATTGCTCACTTTGCGTTGTCGAATTTTGATATGGTTGCTCTAGAATTCAGATTAGACCCATTACCCACTCAATTGTTCCCCCTGAATAAGAATATGAAGTCAGATTTTTGATATCACGTACCAATTTTGAGATACATAGAAATTATGATTTCGAGTACATTCGTGGCATATTTTCGGGCATTTTTTTGGGTTGTTTCAGTTGGCAGGGTGATTTTGTAATTTAGGATTAAAATGGGGTCAAAATAATTTGTCCCCATTATTTATACGTTACCTATTTCAACTAAAAGCTCATGGCCTTGGACTCCATAAAACCCCAATTAGGACCGTTGAGTATTTTGCGGCTCGTGAATTATGATTTTGTAAAACATCAAAACCCCAGTTTTCAGGACTGGGCTTCATCAACCAATCTACGAGTTGTAGAGAGATGTATTTCTCGTAGAGTTGGTTATAGAAACCTCAACACTTAGAAATGTTTTAGAAAACTTACCTGGGGTCCACGAACCCCATTCACGACCTGTAGTTTTATCTAGGGATCTTAAAGTTGTCTTTTGGATTGGAATGCACAACCTTTTGCTTAATGGAAATCTCTATGAGATGGTGTACGGGTCATAAAGTATTTTACGGCCCATAGAACCAATTGTAGAGACACTTTATAATGCTCTTCTCTGCCAAGAATGGTTGACTTAGCCATATACCTGCATATTTTTCATAGGACATGCTATTACCCTGCATTCAATCAGCCCAATGTCCAAAATTACAAGTAAATACAAGAAAATAAACTACTCATGAGCCCAAAAAATGAAAATAAAGCTACCACTACACTATTACATCAAAGACCTTGGGTTGCCTCCCAAGTAGCGCCTAGTTTATTGTTGCGACACGACTTGGACAAATTGGTTAGTCAGACTTCACTAGTTGCCCAACTTCATTCTTAAAATTATCTGGACATTTCATGGACTGACTTATATTGAAGACAACCTCTTTGTTGTTCAATTTGAGCCAGAGTTGATTGGCTTCTATATCCACTAGTGATCGCCTAGTGGCCAGGAACGGTCTTCTCAAGATGATTGGCATGTCGAAGTTGACTTTTCAATCTAGGATCACAAAGTCAGTGGAGAATATGAACTTCTCAACTTTGACTAGCACATCATATAGTATCCCTATAGGCTTCTTCACTATGTGATCAACCACCAACAGTCGCATATTCGTTGGAGTAGGGGCTCCCAATCCTAGCTTCTTAAAGATCACAAGGGACATCAAATTAATCCTAGCACCTAATTCACTGAGTGCCCTTGCAAAGTCCATATCTCCAATGGTGCAGGGCATGGTGAAAGCGTCGGGATCTTCTCACTTACGAACCAAGGACCTCATAGTTATAGCACTGCAATGATGAAGCTCTTGGGAGTGCTCTTAACTCATAATGTGCTTCTTAGTTACCAAGTCCTTCATTTACTTGCATACCCTAGCATCTCGTCCAACGCTTCAATGAGTGGGATGTTAATGGAGAGTTGTTTCAATATGGAGAAAAAGTGGTTGAACATGCTTTCCTCCTTCCCTTTTTGATTCTTTGAGGGAAGGAAGGAGGAGGCCGAGGAATGAGCTTCACTTTTTGTGGTGCATCAGTAACTTCACTCACCCCATACTTGCCACAGTCATCTCTTGTGTCTGCATCCTTGGCCGCAACTATCTTCTTTTGAACATCATCCTTATCAGCTGGCATGGGAGGATCAATGATTCTCTTTCCACCACGTGTAGTAACTTCCATACCTTAATCTTCATTTGTAGGTTTTGAACTATTTTTCTATGTAGTGTACCCCTCTGACTCTGATTGAGTTGAGTCGACACTTTACCAAAACTATTGCTCAAACTATTTGACAATGACAAAATGAGACTCATTTTTCTAATCAATGCTGGAAATCTCAAATTTCATACCTCTTGGAGTCTCCTCTTGTGTCTCAACTTTCTTTAACAGGGATCAAACATCTCCTCCATTCTTGCACCAGCATCGAGGTTATAAGATAACATATAAGGACCATTTCTGAAGCCATCTCTGCAATCACAACCTGAATCTCTATCTGGGCCCCTATTCTAGACAAAGTGTCCTCTGCAGTTGTCCCTGAAAGCTCCATCTTTGTTGAAGTTCTGACTTGGGTTTCCTTTACCTTGCCATAATAGTCCTAATTGGACCCTTAGACGTTAGTTCGGAAACCTCTCGTCTAATCAGTAATACAGTAGGTGTCCTTCTCACAATAAGGCTCATCATATATGGGTACACATGGAGGTTAATGAACCACTGCATTGGCTCACTCCTGGTTCTACTTTATGATCACCTCCATACCTATGCAAATTTGAGCAAGCTGTTGTATAATTTCTTCGTTGATCTTTGCTTGCTCTAAACCAACACTGATAGTGCACAAACTTTTAGTAGATGCTCTGTCTCTCTGCCTCCATGCATGACTAGTCTTGACCACTCTCTCTATTCTTTCTGTTATCCTTGAGAATATCTAATCTAAGAACATACCCTCTATGATAGTGTCAACACAAGCCTGACTGTTCTCATCAAGGGTGTGGTAGAAGATCTCCACTAAGGCATCATCAACTATCTATTGGTCTGGACACTCCTCAAGCATTTAGTGAACCACTCCTAAGTAGTACTTATCGAATCACCAAGAAGTTTCTCAACGTTGTTGATATGGTCTTTTAACTTACCTTCTTTGATATAGGGAAGTACCTCTACAAAAAGGCCTCCTGCAATTCTTCCCTATTAGTGATCGAACTCTACGGGAGCTCAGATAGCCAAAGTGATGCATTACAAGTAAGAGAGAATGGGAAGACACGAAGTCCCATAGCATCAATAGACAGATTCTGGTTCCCATCACACTCACTCAGATGAATACAATGTTGTGTAGATGGATCTGAGGATCCTCCGATGGTAAGCCCGTAAACAACCCATAGTTCTGCAGTATCTGAAGCAACCCACTTAAGACAACGAACTTTGTGTCAATCGATAGTGGTGGCAACACAATAGCTCTAGTCATTACCATAGCCATAGGATTCAGCCTGTATTGATTCCACTACTAAGCATTGGCATTAAAATCCTTTGGCTATGGAGCAATGTCCTCAAGAGGAGATGGGTTCTCATGATCAGTATTTTCATTCTCGTTCATGTTCAATATGGAGATAAGCTAAGGTAGTGGGTTCCCCATGATTCCCTAACTTAGTATCATAAGATAACCTAATTCTTTTCTAATGTGTAGCATGCAGGATAGTAAGTTAAGTTCACCAAACCCTTTGATCCAGGCGAGAGGTGAATTTCACTATGTGACTTTGTCCATCTCCATAATGTGCATTACTAACCCTTACCTATTAGTCCCAGTAGAACCTCCTCTTGGCCCAGTTAGGTTGATTAGATGAGAACACATTAATTGAATCATGTCAATTAATCTTTTTTCCTATTCATTACACCATTGGTCCAGTCAGCAACACTAGGCAGGTTCTAATATTGGCCACCACTTGAAAGTATGCAAAGTGAAGAGAACTAATTAATACATGCATGCACACTTTCCAAGAATTATGAATTATCCAATTTTACAATGTTTATTTTTTATGGTTCCCACAACACTAGTTGTGGATTTCACTACTCATGATTTATTTAGATGCAAAACTTATGAATTTCAATAACATAATAGAGTACATACACAAGTGAATTAAGAACAAGCCAATCCAACTTCCAAGAGAATCACAAGATTAAAGATGATATCAAAGCACAAGTGCTTTCAAAACTCTCCAATATTGTCTTTCTATTTTTCCTATCTAATTCTAAAGATTTCTATGTATTATGTGTTAAGTTATGAAAAATAACCTAAAAAACCTATTTATAATATTTAAAATACAAGTCCTAAATATAATAGGATAACTGGGTCGGCACACCTCACGAATAAGTTTACGGGCCGTACTGTATTCTATGGCCCATAATCGAGGTCTCGTATAGTACTGCCGGAAAACTGGACTTCAAATATATGACACCCCAACTATGATCCGTAAAATAGTTTATGACCCATAGGGGTTTCATCTGATGACTCTTCAGAAAGTCCCAATCTCTTGTCTCAAGGCATGAACCATGTTCTACGACTCATAAATCATTCCACGACCTATCTATATGTTTGTAGAATCAACTTGAATAAATCATACCCTCACTAAAATTGTCCACAAAACCCACTTCACGACCCATAGAGTGACCTATGTCCAGTAAAGGGTCTTATACTGCATCAAAATCAGCAACTTCTGTACTTTCATCCAAAAACCAAGGCCAACCCTGGAATCCTACAAATATAACACATAAAACCAACTAACATCACATTGTAAACACACAAAATTCTAAGTTTTAAGCATCGACAGTGTTGTATTTGACAGCACATCAGTGACTTAGACCCTAATATTTATGAATTGATGATAAGATGGGGACTATACTCACACTATATACAAAGTTATGTAGATGGACTATTCATATCATATGATGAGGTGATGATGTCTATTTCACAAACCATGAAAATATGATTTTTTTTTATAAACTCTAAGCTATGATGATATTTATGTATGTGGTTTATTATGTATTCCATGGGACATGAATTAGCACCAAATGACCTTGTGTTAGGGGGACTATCTTCAAGGGTCCTCGTAGGATGATGATGATGTTTATATTTAACTTTTAAATATGACTCTCACAGTATTAGGGCATAGCCTAAAGGGTGAGGTCATTATGATGGGTTCCCACCATGCTATGGTAAAGCATATAGGGTGAAGATCAGGTCTATCTTGGCAAAGTAAACTCCTCTTTTTCTTTGTTTAAATGGAATATCGAGATTACATGTAATAGTCTGCATGGTCTTAGTATCAGTTGTGGTCTTATTTCCCACAGATATATGTCTTTTAGGATATAAAGTATTTTATGATGCTTCTACACATGATTTTAAAAGCTGCATTGGTCTATGCATATCTTATCCTTATTTGATTTCTGTATCTATGCATATTGCTATTATCTATAATGTCCCTTGGTCCATTTCATGTTTCCATACTTAGTACATTCCAACGTACTAATACATACTCTTGCCTACATGATATCACCATTTATAGACAGATGATGATATTACTCCTCACTATTGTGGCTAGCTTTTGGTGTTTCTATTGAAGACCTGGTGAATTTCCATGCTTCGGGGACAAGCTTTTATGTTTCTTATTTATGTTGATATTTCGAAGACTTTTATACTTTCTTATATTTAGGGTGAGCTAGTAAAGCTATAGTCCCCACCAAGATCTATGATGTAGAGGCATGTTTGGAAAATATGTTGATGTAATACCCTTTAATGGGAAATGTTGACTCATGTGCTTAGCTTGTATGAGACTATGTTACTTGATTAAATCTCTTATAAATGTTTGATTCACCTTATATATACTTATGAGATGAAAAAAAGACTTAGATAGGGCGTCTTCAGGTGTCACATTTTCAGTGACATGACTAGACCCTAGGTTCAAGTCGTGACATAGGACGTCTGTCAGGACCCAAGCCTAGGGCCTAGATGTGACTATGAATAGAACCCGAAGGAACCCCAAATAAGCCTCAAAACATATTATTACACATCCTTAGTCGCGAAGCAATAAAATGACAATAAAAGATAAGCATAATCAAGGGGAATTGGGAATAAGGGTAAACCTCCATATCATAAACATCAAGAACAAGAGATTCAAGGCTCATAGCATAGATACAAAACATAACCAACAACACTTCTAAACATAGATATTTAGCAAGGGCCAAGATAAGCAATCGGGCTCACCCTCATAGTACAAGTATACGTAAAAGAAAGATAGTTTAATACATAGTAAGAGATCATAAGTAACGTCCCCGAATTGGAGGACTCACTAACAAGCTTGAGTGAAACCATGCTAGCCATGTCGGTGGAGATGCTCAAGCGGAGCTCTGGTTCCTACACAGTGATATCATCTAGATATAGAGTATGCACTAGTATGTTGCAATATACTAAGTATGTAAGATCCAATGCAACAAGAGATAGGCAATAATCAAAATGCATAATCACAGCAAGAGATAGTACATTAGCAACATGGAATGCATGGACAATGCTTAAGGTAAAACATGCTTGTAAATCATGATCAAGGAATGTAACTCAATAGAGAATAGATACTCAAACATTTCTTACCAATCTTAATGAAATGGACAAAATGGCCCCCACTCACTTCATGTTATAACCATTTTGGAGAGTGTTACCAATACCCCTACCTATGACATAGTCCTTTTGGTAGATAGTATAACATGTCTTCTACCATACGACATAATCTTTTATGTAGGAGTCATGATTCATTCTACTTTACGGCATGACCATTTTGATAGAATGTTCGAACCTTACGATATGATCCTTTCGGTGGAAACTATTAGTTATTCTACCTTATGGCATGGCCTTTTCAGTAGGTTGTTCATACCTTAGGATATGATCTTTTCGATAGGAACTATTAGTTATTCTACCTTACGGCATGGCCTTTTCGATAAGGGGGTCCATACCTTACGATATAATCTTTCCGGTAGGAATCATTGTTCTTTCTACCTTACAACATGGCCTTTTTGGTAGAAATCACAGAACTAGCTCATCACAACATTACATTTCACACAACAAGGGAAGACCTTCTCTATTTTCTCAAGAGCACGACAACATAGAAACCCAATAATCTACATGCAACACCATGGGTACTCCTTTATGAAAACAACTAATATAAACATTCCTATCATCATAATATCATCATCACATACATACAACACTTTCATCATCATTCCATCATCATTTCATTATCATTTAGTTATTCAACTCATAAGATACGCATTGGAACTTCAATTCCTCAAGAAACCATAACCGGACATTTCATCAAACACTTAGAGAGTGTGTAGTGCTAGTGTAAAACTATGCAATTCAAGAGTGAAATAATGCAAAACAAAATCCATTGTAATACCATCAATCAAAAACTTGCAACACCCTCAAATAATATACATCAAAACCCCTCATCAAATCTTATAACACATCCAAGATTTATAGCTCAAAACATAGTAAAACAGACACAATTTTATATTACTTTAACATAGTTCATAGACAAGTTCATACTAGTACACCCATTTATAAAATCAACTTTAAATCATGAAAATTGAGTAAAAAGGATACTTGGGTATCATGGGTGAAAGGAACCCGTGAAAGAAACCCACATACCTTAGCTTTGGAGATGAACTTGGTGAAGATTGGAGATGGAGACTTAAAGCTTTGAAGAAGAACCTTGAAGGAAATCCTTAGTTCTGGATGAGGGTTTGAGACTTGAATTTAGGAGTCATAAATTGGGTTAAGTGTTTTAGTGAGTATTGGGGTTAGAAAGATATGAGAGTGAAAAAGGTTAAGTATGGGTATTTTTACGTTTGGGGACTCTTAGGGCTAAGACTTAAAAGCCTTGGACCGCAAGAAGAATAAATGGGCAGAATTTACATAGGTCTGCGTCTGGTCCATAACGTGATCCTATTGCAGAGGACTGATTTAGACTTGTCCGTGATGGTTGCGTGTTGCGGCACTATCACGGATCGATTCTGGAAATCAAAATTTTGGAAATTTGAAATTGCTAATCGTTTGCTCTAAAATTGAGGTTAGACCTATTTTCCGCTCAAACTGACCCCCTGAGGAAGAATATGAAGTCAAATTTTCGATATAATGCATGAATTTTGAGATATATGGAAATCACGATTTCGGAAACTTCCGAGGCACAATTTCGGGCAATTTTTAAGGTCATTATAGCATCCATGGAAGTGTACCTCATATTGATTGTTGAAATAAGGAGTTAGGAATGGATGTTCAAAGATTGGTAAGGTTGGGAGTTAGGTTGAATGATGCAAAAAATGGTCGCATTATGGTTCTAAATGGTTCCAAGTCTTCATTAGTTGAGGAGGTTAAATCTAAGAAAGATCTTGATCCTACCTGGGTTGAATTAAAGGCCATGGTAAAAGAAGGAAAAGTACAGGTTTTCTCTAGAGGGGGAGATTGTGTCCTTAGGGATCAAGTGAGATTATGTGTGCCAGATGTTGATAAGTTGAGGAACTTGATCTTAAAAGAAGATCATAATTCATCCTACTCCATTCACCCCAGTTTTATAAAGATATATAGGGATTTAAGGGAATTATATTAGTGAGGTGATATGAAAAGAGACATTGCAAGGTTCATGACCAAATGTCATAATTGCCAACAAGTCAAAGCTATACATAAAAGGTTGGATAGCCTATCCCAAAACATTGGAATCCCTACTTAGAAGTTGGAAGAGATCAATATGGACTTTGTGATTAGCTTGCCTGCGACGAAGAGGCAGTTTGACTTCATTTGGCTCTTCATTGAAACAATGACCAAGTCAACTTATTTCTTGCCAGATAAGACCATCTATGGTGTCGAAGACTATGCAAAATTGTACATTCATGAGTTAGTTAAGTTGCATGGGGTCCCATTATCTATCATTTCAGCACATGGTGCCCAATTCACTTCTGTCTTTTGGAGATCTATCCAAAGAGATCTTGGTACTTATGTCAAGCTTGATATGGCATTTCACCCACAAATGGATGGGCAACTTGATATGGACCTGTTACACCATGTACATAGAAAGGTTTAGGAAATGGAAAAGTTGCATAAAAGTCTTACTGGCCTGACATTACGAACCCATCGATATCTCATGGATTGAACCACGGATCATAGAAAGGTTTCATTGTTGAGGTTCAGGAGTTAATAGAATTTTTTCAACACTAGAAAGCCATTGTACAAGAACTCTGTGAGTCATACTTTGGTATACGGACTGTAGATATGATCATGAATGGGATCTTGATGGATGAAAATATTTTCTAAGCTTGGAAGGCTTTTATGAGTGAAGATTGCGATAAATGGAGCTATAGACTATACTTTGTTCTCGTGCTTTGAAGGTGCAATTTTCAGTAGCTTAAGTTTTGGGACCATGAAAGTATGAAACCCAAGTATGACCTGTAATAGGACGTACAAGTTGTAACTAGGTCTCACAGAATCAGATTCAGAGACTATTTTCAAGAATAAATTTCAACAAGATAAAAACCCCTAATGTATGAGTCATATATCAATCTATAGACCGTAAACAAGGTTTATAGATGCATCTAACAATTTTTAAATAAAGGATTTTTTGGTCATTTTCATCCACTTGACTCTTAAATTATGATGTTTTGACCTTATTAACCAACCTAACAGCCTCTGATTCAATATAACATCTTTCTAAACTCACTCTAACTTATTCATTCTCAAATCACTCTCAGAATTTCCAAATTTTCTCTCTCTAGCAAGGACTCCATTGAAGGTAGGTATTCAAGCTTTAGGTCATAGAATTAAGGTTAATTCATCTAGCTTCTTAAGGTTCTTCACTTGAGGTATATATGGACTCATTATGGACTAGAATCATCCATGGAGCACAAATTCTACTCCCTTATTCTTTAGTTCAAGCATAGATTTTTACAAGTTTTCATGATTGGATTCAAAATGCTTGACTTATGATTATTACATAATTATTTACTTAATTATGCATGAATTATGATAAACTAAATGAACGCTATGATTTTTAATTAAATTCAAGCGATTTAAATTATATGATGGTTAGGACTTGTTAAATGTATGTGGGTTCCCTTACTAAGGATTCAAATTTATTTCAATTGCATGAACCTTATAATGATATTCATCCAATTACATGATTTTAACTTAAATTTCTCATGAACCCACATGTGGCCCTGATTTCCTATGTAAAGCTATGACTTCATGAACAAGATTCCAAGTATGAAAGTATGTTTTGATGATGATAATGATGAGGGTTGTAAGACCCTAATATTATGAAAATGATGATAAGATTGGGTGTATGCCAATATTATATGCAAAGATATGTAGACAGACTATTCCTATGACATGATACATTTTCATAAGATTATGATACCTATTCTACATGCTATGGAACTTTAATGTTGCTAAAGTATGAAGTACGATGATGCCTATGATATTGCGTGTTACATATTATGTGGGGTTTGATTTGGCACTGAATGATCTTGAGTGGGGGAACTATCATAATGGATCCTTATAAATATATTAAGGTCTTCTAACTATGTACCACCATAGATTTATGAGTATGTGCCTATAAGGCTAGCTAACTGATCCATACAGCATCATGATGTGAGACTCACTATTCTAGGGTTAAGCCAAAAGGGTGGGGCCTTTATATATGTATATGACACTCACCGTGATAGAGTAGAGCCTAAAGGATAGAATTGAGCGTACCTTGGGAAAGTAGACTCCTCTTTTGCTAGGTGAATATGGAATATTGAGATTTCATGTAATGGTCCCCATGGTCTTAATATCGGTTATGGACTTACTCTCACATATGTATGCTAGGTTATAAAAGGTTTTATAATGCTTTCATTCATGGTTTTAAACATGCATTCTTATACATATTTTGTCCTGATTCTATCGATATGATTATGTATATTGCTATTATATTATGATGTTTCTTGATGCATGGCATACTTATATACTTAGTGTATTCCATGTACTAATGCATACCCTTTGCCTACATAATCTAACATATAGTAACGGTGTCATGAACCAAGCCTAGGGCCTAGACGTGTCACGGTGAATGGGGACCCCGAAAGGATCCCAATCAAGCCTCTTAACATATCATACACAAATCCTTGGTTGCAAAAGCAAGAATAAACAACAAGAGAAAACATAAACAAGGGAAATTGGGACTGAGGGAAGAGTTTAATACTTAAATAACATGGATGAGTCAAAGCTCAAACATAATTACATTACTTGTCCAATAACACCTCTAGACATAGAACTTAGCGGGGGACAAGATAAGCGACCGGGCTCACCCTCATAGTCAAAAGCATACAATAAACAAAAGAGAGTCTTTACATAACGTAAGATCAAAAGCTATTGTCCTCAGAGTGGAGGACTCACCGAACATGCTTCAAGGATAGCACTAGCCACGTGGAGCAGGAAGGTGATCAAATAGAGCTCCGGTTCTACATGGTAACATCATATAGACATAAAGTATGCGTTAGTACATTTGAATGTACTAAATATGCAGGATATAATGCAACAAGAGATAGGTGACATAATAAAAATGCATAATCATAAGCAAGAGATAGTATATTAGCAACATGGCATGCATGATCAATGCTTGAAGTAAAACATGCTTATATAGAACATAATACATATGTAAGAAGAGACCATCATTAAGATGGATTGTCACACCGTACCATCCATGGTGGTTGAGGTATCAACCCCATAATCGGTTGATGGACATCACACTCTTCATCATAGTTGTCAAGGTATCAAACAATTAACTGGTTAATGGACATCACACCCTCCATCATAGTGGTCAAGGTATCAACCCCTCAACATGGTAAATGGACATCACACCCTCCATCATAGTTGTCAAGGTTTCAGCCCCTCAACATGGTTAATGGACATCATACCCTCTATTATAGTAGTGAAGGTATCAACCCCTCAACATGGTTGATGGACATCACACCCTCCATCATAGTGGTTGAGGCAAACCACCCTCTCAACAAGGTGTGGTAAACTTGCAACGCTACAGATACGTTTCAAGAATTCAACATATAATTACATTTCTTTCATCATCACAATGTCACTTAACTCATAGGTCATGCATTGGATCATCAATAGCTCATGAAACCAAAATCGGACACTTTATCAAACACTTTGCATGTTGCAATGCTAGTATAAAATCGTGAAATTCAAGAGTGAAATCATGCAAGAAAATTCAATCTAAAACCACCCACCAATACTTGGTAACACCCTCATGCAATATACATCAAAACCCTTCATCAAATCTCAAGATAGAGCATAGATTCATAGCTCAAAACATGCTTAAACCGTCACACTTTTTATGAAACCCCAACATAGTTCACAGTCAAGTACATAGTAAGTAAGACTCATAAGTAAATCAACTTAGAAACCTGAATTTTTAAAAAGGAAGCTTGGGCACCATGGGTGAAAGAATCCAATAGTTGAAACCCACATACCTTAACTTTGGACATTTTCTTGAAGAAGATTTGAACAGAGACTTGAAGCTTGGGTGAATTCCTTAAGATCCGGAATGAGATTTGGCACTTGAGTTATGAGTGAAATATTAGTCTAAATGTTTGAGAGGGTTTTAGGGAATGTCTTGTATGATATTAAGGTGAAATATAGCTATGTATAGGAATTTTTATGTATGGGATAACATAGGCCCAAGACCCAAAAGCCTTGGATCGAGTAACAAAAACTAGGCAAAAATAACATACGGGCACACCCAAGCCGCGTTGCGCCATGGGCACGAACCTTTACTGGAAATTGCATTCTTTGGGATTTTCAAATTTTTAAAATGGGTAAAATCAGGGTTAGACCCATTTCCCACTCAATTTTTCCCTCTGATCAAGAATATGAAGTCGAATTTTCGATATCACACATGGATTTTGAGGTATAAGGAAATTGTGATTATGGGCATTTTCGAGGCACATTTTCTGGCACTTTTTGTGGTCGTTTCAATATCTCCCCCTTGGAAACATTCATCCCCGAATGTCAAAGAAACATGCATAAGAAGAATAATTATGAAGAAATCATCCCTAACAAGAATGCAACAATATACTTAAACACCATTTTCAAAATCTCAACATAACTGTCAAAATCATCATGAACAACATAAACATAAATGCAGCAAATGACATAGGGGCTGAAACATAGTACTTGAAATCATGAAAAGGACTTGTCGTGTTATCATAAGCTTGAATAGAATGAAGGTGGTAAGGATATTGCTTCTCCATGCCCGCTCGGGCTCCCTGAGAGACACTTTTGACTTGACGAATTTTCCAAAGGGCTTTGACAAACACTACATCCACACTAATCAACTTGCCACCCTTCCATCCAGTACCTCCGCCGGGACCTTCTCCTAAGCCAACTTATCCTCCACAACACCCCATAACCTCAAAGAGTTTTATAGTACTAAAGTCACCAACACATCCCCTCAACCTAGATGCATGAGGAACCAGAAGAACCATATCCATATCCATTGGCAATTCTCATTAGTATGCAACCTCGCCAACCCTCCTCAACACTCAATAATGACTCACAACCATAGACTTGATTCCCTTTCTTGCAATTCCGAACCACAACCTTCATGGTTGGGACTTCCAAGCAAACCCAATCCTCAACAAAAGCTCACATAGCCTACTTTAGCATCTAATGACACCATCTCCACTTTGGGATAAAATATCCACCTTTCTATCCCTCACCAAGGTCTTTAATTTTAACAAGGTGGGGCCAAAGTCATGCTTCGCCTTCACCACCCCCTAACAAATGAAGATTAAGAACTATTAGCCACCACACCAAATAGTCAACCTCTTCCAACCTAACTCCCAATTTAGCTAACCAATGGACCTCCCTAGTCACCTCTTTCCCACCATCATCAACATATACTAGGCTACCCATAGACACCCTCCGTAGAGTGTGGGCCATAATATTAGCCTTACCAAGGAGATAATGCACACTTATATCATAATCCTTAAGGAGTTCTAACCACCTTCTTGTTACCCTTAATTCACACCTGTCATATTTAGCAAAAAACCTCTCATCCCACCAAGACTTGCACCACTTCCCCCAAATGTCCAATAAGCTCTAAATAAGTCAATACACCATCACTAGAGACCACCACAAATTGCCAAGATAGGGCATTAAGACCCTATTCATGAAACCCATAAACATAGTCATTGCATATGCCAACCAAACAACTCTACCATGGCTCAAAAAGCTCACTCCTAGTCTGATAGGACACCTAGGTTGAGGACAAAACCCAAACCGAAGATCAATCTTAGAGAAGTGACTAACCTATTGTAGTTGTCCAAATTAATCATTTATCCTTAACTATCATATTACAACTTTATGGGTTTTACACTCATTGGAAGCATGTATATATATAGCCAAACCGTCCCAAGACCACTAACCCATCAAGTCAAGTTCACTAGACAAGACTCTATGCAATAAAAACATGAAGCACCCTTATAAGCCTTTCTAGTAACAATACTCAGATAACCGAATCTTACTAGAAACAAAAGAAATAATGAAAGGAATAGTGATGACAAGAATCATCAAAGCATGTACAACAAAATCAAGAAAATCCTTTAACATATCGGCAGCATCATCAGGCACCTTGTCCCCTCATTGCCTCCTTTGAAAAGCATAGAACTGATTAAGTCCTAGAGCACCCCCTTGATCAACATCACCACCTTTACCCTTGTTGTGTTTATGAGGACAATCATTTACCTTATAACCCGTCTCCCCACAACCATAACAAGCATCCATGCCCTTTAAGCATAGGCCATCATGGCATCTATCACATCTTGGGGACCTAGCATAAGGCACCACACCACCCCCACCTTTGGGACTTCGGAACTTTATTATATAACGGGCCCTCTTGGTCTCCTTATCCTTTCTCTTCTTATCTTTTCCCCCTCCAATTGTTCGGCATATGTCATGAGGTGATACATGTCCATGTCACCTATCAACATAGCAGTACGACATTCTTCATTCACCAAATCGAATACACCCATCACAATCTTATTCATCCTAGACCTTGGATTGGCCACCAATTTGGGAGAATATTTATAGAGTTGGTTGAACTTGAGGGAATAAACCCTCACACTCCTTGAACCTTTCTTCAAATTCATAAATTACATCATTTTGGCCTCTTTAGCTCAAAAGAGAAGAATTGGTTGAAAAATGCCGCCTTAAACTCCTCCCAAAGATCACATCATTGCTCTGCTTCTCCTCCTTCCATTAAGTATAATATGTTTGGCCCACCCCCTTGAGTTGATAAGCCGCCAACTCTACCTTCTCTTCCGACCTCACACCCATTATAGATAATGATTTGTACTCCTCATCAACAAATTCATGAGGGTCCTAATCCACTTTAGACCTATTGATCTCCTGTGGGTTCATCCTCGGGAAATCTCTTACCCCAGATGCCAGAGTAGGAGTATGAGGGGCTTGGGCCCTAGGTTGAATTGGTTGGTCACCGCATGGGCTAGCATGGCAAGAGCATCCCGAAAATCTTCATGAGCCGGTTGTTCCTTGGGTGTGCAAGCTCTTCTTTCACTTGTGTTAGGCATGATCTAGCATAGCAAAGAATAATAGCTAGGGAGAAAAACCTTACCTTGACTCCTATAACACGACATAGAGTAAGAAGAAGGGAAATATTTCCTCGAACATTTCATAGCCTTTTGCTTACAGCCGGGGTGCACTTTACAACCATGAATAAGACTCCAATCGACGTGGTGTGTTGTATGTCGAGGACCATTAACAACCTAGTGCTCTAATACCAAGTTTGGCACAACCCAAGCCTAGGGCCTACACGTGACACGGCAATTGGGGAACCTAAAGGGACCCCAATTATGTCTCATAATATATCATACACACATCCTTGGTCGTGGAAGTAAGAATAAACAACAAGAGAAAACATAAACCAGGAAAATTAGGACTAAGGAAGAGTTTAATACATAAATAACATGGATGAGTCAAAGCTCAAGCATAATTACATTACATTTCCAACAACAACACTAGATATAGAACTTAGTGAGGGCTAAGAAAAGTAACCGGGCTCACCCTCATAGTAAAAAGTATATCATAAATGAAAGAGAGTCTTTACATAAAGTTAATATCAAAATATATTGTCCTCGGAGTGGAGGACTCATCAAACTTGCTTTAAGGATAGTACTAGACATGTGGAGGAGGACGATAATCAAATAGAGCTCTGGTTCCTACATAGTAACGTCATGTAGGCATAGAGTATGCGTTAGAATGTTTGAATATACTATGTAGGATACAATGCGACAAGAGATAGGCAACATAATAACAATGCATAATCATAAGCAAGAGATAGTATATTAGCAATATGACATGCATGATCAATGCTTGAAGTAAAACAGTGTTATATAGAACATAATATATATGTAAGAAGAGACCAACATTATGATGTATTGTTACACCTTACCATACATGATGATTGAGGTATCAACCCCTCACTTGGTTGATGGACATCACACCCTTCATCATAGTGGTTAAAGTATCAACCCCTTAACTAATTGATGGACATCACACCCTCTATCATATTGGTCAAGGTATCAACCCCTCAACATGGTTAATGGACATCACACCCTCCATCATAGTGGTAAAGGTATCAACCCCCAACCTAGTTAATGGGCATAATACCATCCATCATAGTGGTCAAGGTATCAACCCTTCAACATTGTTGATGGACATCATACCCTCCATCATAATGGTTGAGGCAAATCACCCCCTCAACAAGGCGTGGTCAACATGCAACACTATAGATATTTTTCATGAATTCAACATATAATTATATTACGTTCATCATTATAAAGTTACTTAACGCATAGGGCATGCATTGGATCATCAATAGCTCATGAAACCAAAATCGAACATTTTACCAAACACTTGACGGGTGTGCAATGCTAGTATAAAATCATGTAAATCAAGAGTGAACTCATGCAAGAAAATTCTATGTAAAACTACCCACCAACACTTGGAAACACCCTCTACAATATACATCAGAACCATTCATCAAATCTCAAGATAGATCATAGATTCATAGATCAAAACATGCTTAAACCATCACACTTTTATGAAACCCCAACATAGTTCATAGTCAAATTCATAGTAAGTAAGACCAATAAGTAAATCAAAATGGAAATATGAATTTATGTAAACAGGAAGCTTGGGCACCATGGATGAATGGACCCAATGATTTAACTCGAGATACCTTAACTTTGGATGTTTTCTTGAAGAAGATTTGAATGGAGACTTCAAGCTTGGGTGAATTCCTTAAGATCTGTAATGAGATTTGGCACTTGAATTATGAGTGAAATATTAATATAAGTGTTTAAGAGGGTTTGGTAATGCCTTATGAAGGTGATATATGGCTAAGTATAGATATATTTATGTATGGAAAGATTTAGGCCCAAGACCCAAAAGCCTTGGACTGAGTAACTAAAATTGGGCAAATGTAACATAGGGGTGCACCCTGGCAGCATCTCACCAGGGGCACGAACCGTTACTAGAAATTGCATTTTTTGGGATTTTCAAATTTTGATACGGTTGCTCCAAAGTCGGGGTTAGACCCATTTCCTACTCAATTTTTCCCCCTAATCAAGAATATGAAGTTTGATTTTTGATATCACGCATGGATTTTGAGATATAAGAAAATTATGATTATGGGCATTTTCAAGGTACATTTTCATGCATTTTTTGGGGTCGTTTCAAATAGGCAATGACGAGACTATTCACCCATTCATGGCTAGAGTTAGACTTCGCATCGAACATTATTGGTTAGTTTCAATTCTTCTTGGATAAGCCTTTCTCATGCTATGTTTTTTGTTATGTCTGGAATTTATGATTCATTTTATATTCTCTCTTGAGGATGAGCTAGTAACATGTTCTAGACCTACAAAGATCTATGTTGTATAGACAAGATTTGGATTAACGATGTTGTAATTCCTCTTAAAAAGAAACTATGACTTTGTTTACATAAGACTATATTTCACTTGCTTACTCTCTTATGAATTACTTATTTTACCTTATGTATGCTTATGTTATGAACAAGAGGCTTAGATAGGACACCTTCGGGTGTCATATCTATCATTTTGTGACTAGACCCTAGGTTCGAGTTGTGACAGGATCATTTAAACCCATGAGATATGCTTAGATCTTGTGTGTTAAAATCTAAGGATAGTTAGGATGAGCACCTTCCATTTATTGAATTTGCTTACAACAATATTTACTACTCTAGTATCAAGATGCCACCTTTGAGTCCTTGTATAGAAGGTGATGTAGATCCTCGATTGGGTGATTTGAAGTTGAAGAGGTAGCCTTGATTGGTCTAGATTTTGTTTTAGAAGCTCTGGAGAAGATGATATTGACAAGGGAAAGATTGGAGGAGGTAAAAAGTCGGCAAAAATCTTATGCTGACATTAGAGGAAGAGTTCTTGAACTTAAAGCAGATTATTGGTTATATTTGAAGGTCTCACCTATAAAAGGTGTGGTTTGATTTAGCAAAAGGGAAAATTTGATCCCTAGATATGTAGGGCCTTACCGGGTCTTGAGGCGGGTCAATACAGCTGCATATGAATTGGAATTCTCTATGACGAAGAGTATGGTTCATTTGGCTTTCCATGTATCTATGTTGAGGAGGTGTGTTGCTGAGCTAAGTTCCATTATGCCTTTAGAAGGTGTGAATTTTGAATAGAAATTGACTTATGAAGATGTCCTGATTGAAATTTTTGATAGGCAAGTCAAAAGGTTGAGAAAAAAAGATGTTGCATCCATTAAAGTCCTTCAAAGGAATCAACTAATTAAAGGTGCCACATGCAAATTAGAAGCAGATATGAAGAAATTATACCTTGTATCTCTTCCACTCTACTGAAGCCTAAGGTATTAAGTGTTCTTTCCCAAAAATCTCAATATTCTTGCATTTTCAATTTTCATGTTATCCATGAATGTTAACATGCTTATGAGGTTGCATATGAATTCTATTTAAAACACGAGTTTAAAAAATTTCATGGAAAGGTGTTTAAGTTACATTTTTGCATTCATGCTGAGTTGATAGCTGCTTCTTTACTATTTAGAGCTTGCGCGTAGCACCTTCAGGGATGAATATTCCAAAGGATGAGATATTGTAAGGCCCCGCATGTTAGAAAGTATGAGAAATGCAGAAGAGAGGAAATTTAAAAATTCACAAGGCAAGAGTAAGAGCCTAATCTATACCTCGTGATTCAGTTCATGAGTCATAAACTAGGCTTGTGGTCTGGAGGTGCAGGGTTGAAAATTTAGTGAAATAAGTAGGGTTTACATATGGGTTTTATGCTATGTAAAAGAAACATAGACCGTACTATGTGTTCATGAATTCTTGGGTACCATCCAAGTGGCCTAAGTTTGGTATCCCTCAGTAGGCGAAGGGTGATCTACGAGTGATAATTTGGTGTACAGGCCATAGTTAGTGATCAAGGAATGGTGGCCTAAGTTGATGGGAAAATATCTAAAATTGGAAGTATAATTAACAGGATGAGTCATAGACTCGTTTACAAATTGGAAAATGGATCTTCGATGGATTTTCAGAGAAGACTTCAAAGTGGTCAAAATACAACAGGATGAAACCTCATCCTAAGGACTATAGATCAATCTATGACTCATAGATGGATTTCTTAGAGGTACCCGATAGAATTTATATTGGGAGCATTTTTGACATTTCCTGATACTTCTCTCCTTAATCTAACTCGTTTAAGTCCTAAATTAATCCCTTTCTAGCCTATCTACCACCCTAGATCTTAAACTAAGAATTGAGTCATTTCTCATACATGTGTAGGCTCAACTTGATGACTTCTAATGTGTTAGTATCAATTATTATGTCTTCAAAGTGGATTACATGTGCTTTGGGGTCATAAGGCATCTCTTACATCAAGCTAAGACCAAAGGATTCTAATCAGCTACCTTTTAGTATAAATCCATATAAGGGCCAACTTTGAATGGTCATATCTTTTATTACATAATAATTAGGTTACGCACTACATACAAAATTAATAGAGCTCTGAATTAGCATTCCAACATATTTAATTTTGCCTTATTCCAAGTATAGAGTAAAACGTTATGACCATTTTACTAAAAACTACCGAAGCTATCAATTTCGGAGATCCATCGAATATTTTGGTGATGGGTTAATTTTGACTGCCGAAGTGCCGTAAAAAGCTTCAGAATTTATCAAAAAATGCAGTCTAAGGGTCCCATTCAGAAATCCGCCGAATGATTCGGCAGTGGGACCCCTGGACCGCCAATTTTAACATGGAAACAAATTAAAATGTCATTGCTTTTTACTCTTGTTGATATTTTTACATTCGCTAAAGGGGTTTTCAATTCATTTAACCTAAATACACCTTCCTATGCCAATTTTCATGCACTAAAAATCTTCCTCTCATTCATTTTCTCTCAAGGAAGAAGAGACAAATCCTCCATTAAAGAACAAGCTTTAATTTCTTCCAAGCATTTCATCAAATTCAAGATTCCTTCAACTTTCTTATCTATTTTGATCTAACATATCTGGATTTCCTCATCCATGGGTCCCTCCACCCATAGAGCCCAAAACTCTATCAACCCAATATTTAATTTCAAGGTTTATTTTAATTATGGATACTTTCTATTCCTAATTTTATGAATGATTCATGATAGAAATTGTTATTTATTGATTTTAAAGACATGAAATGAGTAGTAATAAAGAACCCTTTACATTACTATATTAGGTTTATGGTTCCTTAAATAGGTCTCGTCAAATCTTTACTCATATGCTAGATTTGATCTAAATCATAAATATTATGTTCAAATGTGTCACCACCCGAACCTAGAGTCGACGAATGACATGGAGAATGGGAACCCGAGAGTCCCCAAATATGCCTCAAAGTATCCATTTTACAGTATCGGTTCGAAAGTGTAGGAAATCCAGTAAACACATAGATCTAAGGGATGGGAAAGTGAAACTTTGCTGTGGGATGTCATGGGGATAAGGATTAACATGGATTCACTTAGTACATAGCACATAAGAACTAAAGGGAGGGTAAGTATGACGCACTCTATGGGGGAAATACGGGACAAGGATCTTCCACATTTCTAAATCAAATTATACATACTTATCATAATTCTCATAATCAAATCCATAATATCCATATCTAATAGATAACCATAATCATAAACTCCAATTACAACACATAACATATAGATCTGATAAGAGTCTAGAAGATGTCCAACAATGCCTCTAGACATAAGATGGAACGGGGTCAAAGACATGTCCCGGGCTCATCCTCAAAGTAAATAGCAAAATGGAAGCAACATAAGGTAGATAGACGGTGGCTTGTCCTTAGAAGATAGGACTCACCACAATACTTTCTCAAATCAGATCTAGTCATCAAACGATGGATGAATGTAGTCTCGGTCCTTCCATGGTTAGATCATGTAGGAAAAAGTATGGGTTAATACATCTGAATATACTAAGTGTGAGGGCATACAATGTATATGACTTATCAAACCTGCATTTTACATTAGATGACAAGGGCACATCTAGAAAGAAGTATATATATCTAAAGAAGAGTATATAAAAATATGTCATGAAATCCATGATGCGTGAAATGCATAATAGAGGGGATGAGACCTCAACCAACATATAAGACCAAGCAAGATTTTACTTGGAATCCCATTTCAGAGAACTGGCCTTCCTTATGGGCCTCCATTTTGTATAGTGTTTTCACAATTTTATTATATTATATCAATGTTGTAATTGCACCTTAGGGGCCTCCCATCTTGGTGAGGGTTATCATATACATATAACTATGTTGGCACATAGTTCAAGAAAAGGGAGAAGACCCTTGGGGATAGCCCTGACACTCCCAATCCATCAGTTCTAATTCATCATCCCACAAGAATACATAAGTATACATGCTTTCAAGATGCAAGTCATTTCAAATCATTTCAATGCATACTTAGGCTTAAAATCAAACATCATTCCTAATAATTCATGCCTAGGCTCAACTACCACATTATAATCCCTATCATAATTTTCATGGATAGGAATAGTACATTCATAATATTAAATGAAGTGTATCCCAATATGCTCAATGAACCAATATCAAAGATATTTATGTGATCACATTCTTTTCCTAACCATATGAGTAATCTTAACCCACCACTTCATTTTCAAAACATATGTGAGCTTAACCCATTATTTCATTTTCACCAAAATCTAATGCTCATGAATGCATTTGCTATGAATGATATGTGAATAGCAATGAGCAATATAGATTCAATGTTAAATCAACCCTTTAATATGAAATTCAAATCCATAAGTAAAATTCACATTCAAATCATAATATTAATTACTCATGCTTAGATCAAACTTTAAAGGGACAATGCACATTTAAATCTTCATAATAATCATGTATTTCAACATATTAAGGCTTAAATAAATTTAAAATCAACAATAAAGCATAGCAATACTTCAATTGAATTTAATAAACAATAATATTCAAAAAGCCATATTTAAAGTAAGCAAAAATTCCATAAATCAAGTGTAAAAGAGTTTAGGTTTTCTTGGTTGAAAAGGACCAAGAATCTATCCCACATACCTTAGCTAGTGGAGGAGATTCAAGAAGAAATTTGATGAAGAAATGAGTTTTTCCTTGATTCCCAAGCTTAGTCTTTACAAGAGTTCTTAAGAGAGTTTTTAGGAAACTTATATATAATTCTAAGTGTAGGAATGAATTTGAATGAGAAGAATAAAGATTAGGTCATTTGGAGGTCTTCAGATAGCATAGGAAGTCAAAAGGGTCCCCTAGGAGTAGCCATAATTATGAAACAACTATTAAAGAAGCGGAATAAAATTTCTTGCCATGGGTCTCGTGAGAAGGTCTCATGGTCCTTACAAGGTCACAAGACTGTGAAACCCTCCCGTGAAGCAACACTTATCCAAATCTCAGAAAACACTGCATAGATGGGCTTTACAAAAATGACTATAACTTCTTGATATTTACTCGAAATAAGGTGAAATCGGATGCAGAAAGCTAATTCAAACAACTTCAATTTGGTAGGCCATGGGACACCCTGTTGTTTTTGTTCTAAGAGATATGACCATTTAAAGCTGACGCTTCTATCGGTTCTAGTGAAAAGCTTAGCCAATTGAATTCCTTTGAACTTGACTTGATCAAAGAGGCCCACATGACCTTAAACCACATAAATAAGCTTGAATTGAGAAGTTGAAAGTAACTTAGCTTGAGCTTGAAGATTCAATACTTCAAAAAATTCAATGTAGGCACCTATACGAATAGATTCATGGTATGTACCAAGGCATACGAACTGTGTGCCTCCTCTATTACACTTCACCTAGAAAAGTTCTTCAATGAAAATGTTCCAAGATGGTGATCCAATACTTAAAATATTTTCACTCCAACACCTATATGGAAGGGCCTCATGGACTGTGAAATACCATATGGTCCGTGAGAGGGTCCGTGTGAAATACCTTGGCTCAAAAATGTAGATTTTCAAGGCCAAGGATACCATACGGTCCACCACATGGACCATGAGGCCTCACACAGACCGTATGGGATCCATGTGTGGTATGCCTTAGTCTCTAACTTCCATATCAAGGCCAAAACCTCCCACACAAGGCCAAGAACCTCTTCACGGAGTCTCCACACGGTCCATATAGCCTCTGACAAACCGTGAAGGCTTCCCTTAAGTGTCACCTTGGTCCAAATATTTTTGGAACCAAATTTCCGAGCTCTATTATGGTCATAAAAAGTCCATGTCCTTACATCATCTCCTCTTGAGAATATTTGTCCTTGAATGTGCTAGAATAAGGCTTGAAAGGGTTAACTTACAACATGAAATGTCACAACCCAAGCCTAGGTCCTAGAGGTGACATGGGGCATGGGGAACCCAAAGGGAACCTAAGCAAGCCTCTTAACATATCATTACACATCCTTAGTTGAAGAAGCAAGAAAATAACAATAAGAGATAGTAATAGGGATAAATAGGGCTACGGGACATTTTCATATCATAAAACATCAATAGAGTTAAGAGAGTCAAGCTCATAGCATCATTACATTACTTGTCCAACAACTCCTCTAAACATAGAACTTAGCGGGTGCCAAGACATGCAACCGAGCTCACCTTCATAGTCAAGCATAAAATAAAAACTAAAGAGAGTCTTAATACATAGCATAAGATCAAATACATTTTCCCCGAAGTTGAGGACTCACCACTTGCTTTATAGAGAAATTGTACTAGCTATGTGGAGGAGGAGGATGATCAAGTGGAGCTCAGGTCCCTACATGGTGACATCATGTAGGCATAGAGTATGCATTAGTACATTTGAATTTACTAAGTATGTAGGATGTAATGCAACAAGAGATAGGCAACATAATCGAAATTCATAATTAGGAAATAAATGAGCATATAGCAATATGACGTGTATGATCAATAATTGTAGTAAAATACGCTTACTTAGAACATCATTACATATGAAGAAAGAGACTATTACTAGTAACTAAGGCCTACCTCTTCTTGGGGAGGCGATTGAGGTACAAACCCCTCAACATGGTTGCACGAGCCTACTACCTCCCGAGCAAGGCAATTGAGGTACAAAGCCCCCGACATGGTTGCACAGGCCTACTACAATCCGAGCGAGACAATTGAGGTACAAACCCCCCAATATTGTTGCACGGGCCTACTACCTCCCGAGCGAGGCAACTGATCAACTTCTAACACTATAGATACTTTTCATAAAATCAACACATCTATATCATCCTTTCATCATCATAAAGTCATATAAGTCATAAGTCATGCAATAGAATGTCAATGGCTCAACAATCCTAAACCAGACATTTATCAAACACTTGGTGTATGCGTGTAATTCTAGTGTAAACCATGCAATTAAAGAGTGAAATCATGGAAGAAATCTTGAAGTAAATCATCCTACCAATACTTGGTAACACCATCATACCATATACATTAAGTGTCAAGATAGATCAAAGACTCATAGCTCAAAATATGCAGAAACAGTCACACTTTTACAAAATCCCAACATAGTTCATAGTGAAATTCATAATAGAAGAGCCATAAGTAAAATCAACTTAGAAACATGAAATTTGTGTAAAAAGGAAGCTTGGGTACCATGGGTGAAAGGACCCAATGGTTGGAACCCGCATACTTTGACTTTGGAGAATTCTTGATGAAGATTGGAAATGGAGATCAAGAATATGAAGTCAGACTTTTGATATCACGCACGAATTTTGAGATATATGGAAATTATGATTTTGGGCACTTTTGAGGCATATTTTTGGACACTTTTTGGGGTCATTTCAACATCTCACCCTTGGGAACATTCATCCCTTAATGTCAACAACATATATGAGAAGAGTAATCATGAAGAAATTAGCACCAACAAGAATGCAACAATACACATAAACACTATTTCAGAAAATCTCAACATAAGTGTCAAAATCACCATGAACTTTGTCAATATAAACATGAATGCATGCAACTGACATAGGGATTGAAACATAAGACTCAAAACCACATAGAAGAATTAGAATTAGTACCTTAGGCTTGAGTAGAATGGAAGAGATAGGGATATCTCTTTTGCAAATCTGCTTCAGCCTCCCATGTAGCACTTTCGACTTTACTCCAAAGGACCTTAATGGAAGCCACATCCTTATTTCTCAATATCTTCACTTGTCTATCCAAGATCTCGACTGGAACCTATTCATTGGTCAAGTTATCTTCAACTACCCCTAGAACATCTAATGGAACAAGGTATTCGGATCACCCGCACATTTCTTCAACATGGATACATAAAAGACTAGATGAACCAAATCCATTTCACTCTAGAATTCCAAATCATAAGCCACTTTGACAATCCTCCTCAATATCCTATAAGGACCCACATATCTTAGACTCAATTTCCCCTTTTTACCAAAACGAACCACACCCTTTATGGGTGAAACCTTCAAATATATCCAATCACCAACTTTAAAGTGAAGCTCCCTTCTCCTCAAATCGGCATTGGACTTTTGACAACTTTGGGCTATTTCAACCTTAATCTAATCAACCTTACCTTCTCCATAGTATCCATGACCAGATCCGGACACAAAAATATCTGTTAGAATCTTTAAATTAGGGATTATGCTTCCTTATGTTAGAATCCTTAAATTAGGGATTATGTTTCCTTGATTCTAGGGATCATGT
>JAOTQR010028374.1:0-16394 GCA_025774065.1 Solanum ossicruentum | reverse complement strand
CATAAGATCAAAGTTAATGTCCCTGAAGTGAAGGATTCACCAACTAGCTTTGAGAAAGCAATCGTGCTAGCCACATACAGGGGGATGATCATGTGGGGCTCTGGTTCCTACATGGTAACATCATGTAGCCATAGAGTAAGCATTAGTACATTTGAATGTACTAAGTATGTAGGATGCAATGCAACAAGGGATAAGCACCATGGCAAAATACATAACATAGGCAATGAATAAGCATATAGTAATATGGTATGTATGAATGATGCTTGAAGTAAAATCATACTTATATAGAACGTAATGCATGTGTAAGCAATGACCATTATTAGTGAATATCCAAGGCCTATCACCTCTTTGGAGAGGCGAATGAGGTACGAACCCCTCAAGTGGTTGATAAGGTACAAACCCCTCAACAAGGTTGATGAGGCACTAACCCCTCAACAAGGTTGATGATGTACAAACCCCTCTATAAGGTTATCAAGGTACAAACCCCTCGACATGATTGCATGGGCCTATCACCTTCCAAGCAAGGTGATTGAAGTACAAACCCCTCAACAAGGTTGCACGGGCCTACCACCTCCCGAGTGAGGTGATCGAGGTTTAGACCCCTTAACAAGGTTACTTGGGCCTACAACCTCCCAAGTGAGGCTCGGTTAATTCCTAACACTGTAGAGATAATATCATATATATACATTTATTTCATCATTATAAAGTCATTTAACTCATAAGAGATGCATTAGACCTTCAGTTCCTCAAGAAATCATAACCTGGATATTTTATCAAACACTTGCGGTTGTGTAGTGCTAGTGTAAAACCATGCATGTCAAGAGTGAAATCATGCTAGAAAATCCAATCTATAACCATTAGTAGATGCTTGGTAACACGCTTAAGAAATATACATCAAAACCCTTCATCAGATCTTACAATAAATCTTATATTCATAGCTCAAAACATGCTAAAACAATCATAATTTCATAAAACCCCAACATAGTGTGCAGTGAAATTCATAATAGATAAGACCCATGAGTAAATCAACTTTAAGTCATTCAATTCTATGTAAAAGAAGCTTGGGTATCATAGGTGAAAGAAACCCATGAAAGAAACCCACATACCTTGACTTTGGAGAATCCTTGAAAAAGAATAGAGATGGAGACTTAAAGCTTGAATGAGAACCTTAAGATCCGAATGAGTTTTGGGACTTGAAATTTGGAGATGAAATATTGTCTAAGTATTTGAGAGAGTATTTTGGGAATGTCTTAAATGATATGAGGGTGAAATAAGGCTAAGTATAGGTATTTTCACGTATGGGGAGGTTTAGACCCATGACCCAAAAGCCTTGGACCGACTCAACAAAACTGGGTATTTTTAACACTGAGGTGCTCCCCTAGTGCATCGTGCTTGAGGTGCGAAAACCTCACTAATTTTTTGCCACTTTGAAATTGCAAAATTCACTATGGTTGTTCTAAAATCGGGGTTAGATCCATTCCCCACTCAATTTTCCCCTGAACAAGAATATTAAGTCATATTTTCGTAATCACACATGGATTGTGAGATATTTGGAAGTTATAATTTTAGGCATTTCCGAGGCATATTTTTCGGACACTTTTTAGGGTCATTTCTATATCTGCCCCTTGGGAACATTCATCCCCAAATGGGAAAGAAATGTACATAAGAATCAAAATCATAAAAAAATAGCCCCTAACAAGAATGCAACAACACATTTAAAAACCATTTCCAAAATCTCGACATAAGTGTCAAAATCATCATGAACTTGTCAACATAAACATGAATGCATGCAAATGACATAGGGATGAAATATAAGATTCGGAATAATAAAAGAAAAGGACTTGATGTGTCATCACAAGTTTAAATAGAGTGAAAGAGGTTCGGATATCACTTCTGCATGCACGCTCCGTCTCCCCAAGAGAAACTATCCACTTAATAATTCTTCCAAAGGGCCTTGACGAATTTCACACCTTATTAATCAACTTTTCCCATCCATCCATCCAAAATCTCCATAGATATCTTTTCCTAAACCAACTCCTCCACAACATCCACAACCTAAAAAGTTCTATAGAACTTGAGTCAACAACACATCTACTCAACCTAGATGCATGAAGATGTGGACGAACCATATCCCTATTCACTGGCAAATCCAATTCGTATGAAACCTTACCAATCCTCCTCAACAATCTATAAGGACCAACATATCGTGGGCTTAAATTACCCTTCTTACCAAAACGAACCATACCTTTCATGGGTGAAACCTTCAAATAGATCCAACCACCAACTTCAAATTCAAGATCTCTCCTCCTTACATCGGCATAGGATTTTTTTAACGACTTTGTGATGTTTCAAACCTTCCTGTAATCATCCTTACCTTTTCAAGAGCCTCCATAACTAGATCCGGACTCATCAAAGCCACCTTTCCTACCTTAAACTACCCAACCAGTGATCTACCACGTCTACCGTAGAGAGTCTCAAAAAGAGCCATACCAATACTAGAATGGCAACTATTGTTGTATGCAAACTCAATCAATGGGAGATAATCATCCCAACTACCCTTAAGCTCCAATACATAATCCCTAAGCATGTCCTCAAGTGTTTGGATAGTTCCTTTGGCTTGGCCATCCATTTGAGGGTGGAAGGTTATACTAAGTTTAACTCTTGTACCAAGACTCCTTTGGAAGGACCTCTAAAAGTGTGAAGTAAAATGAGCACCATGATCTGATATGATAGACAAGGGCACCCATGAAATCTCACTAACTCATGAATGTACAATTTGGCATAATTTTCAGCCCCACATATAGTCTTAACCGGTAGAAAGTGAGATGATTTTGTCATCCTATCAACCACAACCCAAATGGAGTCAAAACCCATTCTAGTCTTTAGCAACCCAACCATAAAACCCATATTAATTTCTCCCCACTTCCAAGTAGGAATCTGTATATCTCGGGCTAGGCCACCCGACCTTTGATGTTTGGCTATGACTTGTTGGGAACCATGACAATCGTATACAAATTTGGCAACGTCTCTCTTCATATGTCCCTACTAATACACCTCTCTTAAATCTCTATACATCTTAGTAGAACTGGGGTGATAGAATAGGAAAATCTATGAGCCTTATCAAGAATCTTTCCTCTCAAGACATCAACATAAGGAACACATAGCCTACTTTGGTATCAAAGAGCACCATCTCCCCCTTGGAAGAAAACCTCCGCCATACCATCTTTTACCGATGCCTTCAATCCTAACAAAGAGGGGTCAAGATTTTTCTTAACTTTCACATCCTCAACCAATGGAGATTTAGTGTCATCAACAACAACAACACAACAATTATCAACCTCTTACAACCGAACTCCCAATATAGCCAACCGATGGACCTTCCTAGCCACCCCTTTGCCACCCTGATCAATATGATCTAGGCTACCCATAGTCACCCTAATCAAAAGCATCTACTACCAATTAGCCTTATCAGGATGATAATGCACTCTCATATCAGAGTCCTTAAGAAGTTCTAACCACCTTCTTTGCCTCAAGTTGAGATCATTTTGAGTGAAGACATATTCGAGGCTCTTATGATTGGTAAACAGATCAACATACACCCCATACAAATAGTGACACCGAATTTTCAAAGCAAAGACGACGAAGGCTAACTCAAGATCATGGGTAGGATAGTCCTTTCCAAGCATCTTAAGTTGTCTAGGAGGATAGACTACCACAATACCATTTAGCATCAAAACACCACCCAATCAATTCTTGAGGCATAACAATATAAAACAACCCCTCGAACCTTTCTGGTAGAGCCAAGATAGGAGTGGACACAAGCTTAACCTTAAAGGTTTAAGAAACTCCACTCGCACTCATTGGTTCACTCAAATTAGCCTTGCTTGGGGTCAACTAAGTCATAGGAGAAGCAATAGAAGAAAACTTCTCCACAAACCTCTGGTAATGCCCGCTAAGTCTAAGACACCCTTAATATCTGATGTGGTCAATGGTCTAGGCAAATTCTCTAATCGCCGTCATTTCAATAGGGTCCACCTTAATGCCATTACCTGGAACCACACGACCTAGGAAGGCAACCTATTACAACCAAAACTCCCATTTCTCCTATTTAGCACCCAACCTTCTTCCCTAAACTTTGTAGGACTACACTCAAATGACTCACATGCTTCTCCTCACTCCCAAAGGAAAACCAACATATCACCACCAAGGACCATCACAAGCATAACAAGGAAGGGTTTAAGGACCCTAGTCATGAGATCTATAGACATAATCGGTGCTTAAGTCAAACCAAAAAGGCACAACCCCAAATTCAAAATATCAGGAAGGACATTCACTAACTCATTGATCCCCGGAAATAACTCAATAGAAGTGACTTAGATTCAACACCCTTAATTCTTATAAGATAATAAACGCAACCCTTAGAGATCAATTGTACCTTAAGAAAAGAAACAGACTTACGCCTTCACAACCATATTATAAGCCCTCACTCAAAGACGGGTTTATTAGGGGATTTGAATCTAACTCTACGGGCTTTACAATCAATGGAGACACAATAAACATGTAACTAATCCATCTGAGTATAGCATCAAAATCCACCACATCAAACCCAAAAAGTCACAAGGCAAGACCTAACATAATATGGACACGAAACAATACCTATGAACCTTCTAACAATAATAGACAAAACAAAGGAGGTAATTTCAAACATTCACATAATAACTCGGGCACACTTGAACCACTAGCAATAAGGAAGAATAATGAAAGGGATATTGATCACTGGGTATGTTGTTGTTGTTGTTGTAATGAAAGAGATATTGAAAGAGATAGTGGCACCCGAGTCTATGAAGGCATACACATTAAAACCAAAGGAATTTTCAACATACCGATAGATACGTCGGTCACCTCATCCCCTCCTTAAGCCCCTTGGTCAACATAACCACCTCGCCCTTGTGGTCGGCCATCATTACCTTTGGTGTGGGCATATAGATAATTCAGAATTTTGTATCCCATTTCACTACACTCAAAGCATGCACCCGTGTTCCTCCAACATGCACCACTATGATTCCTCCCACATTTTGGGCATCTAATATGAGTCACCCCATCATTACCCCCTTTACTCTTATTACATTTATGAGGATAATCCCTACTCTTATGCCTCTTTTAACCATAATCGAAGCAAGCATTGGTGCCCTTCAAACATAGGCCTCAATATACCTTACAAGATGTAGGACATATAGCATCACCTCTTTCTTTGAGACTTTGGAACATCCCTTCAAAACAAGCCCTCTTGGCCTCACTACACCTTCTCTTAACATTTGAAGTCTCAGGAGCACTTACTTATTGATTGAGGTGAGTCATAAATTTTATCATCGCTTTGGACAATACCCACAGAGCATTGCGAACCTTCACATTCGATATGCTGTTCTCCTGAATTGCTTAAGACATATCCTGAAATTTAATGGTTAGGGATTAGCAATAAGCCCTAGGGGACCTAACTCTATCGCACGACATAGATAATAAAGAAATGAAACATTTCCTAAAACACCTTCTAGCCTCCAATTCATAATCGTGGCATGCTTCAAAACCATGAATAAGACTCTAATCGATGCGGTGTGTTGGACAATGAGGACATAACAATTTAGTGCTCTGATACCAAGTTTGTTAGCCTAAGGCCTAGATGTGACACGACACATGGGGAACCCGAAGGGGACCCCAAGGAATCCTCTTAACATATCATTACACATCTTTGGTCACAGAAGAAACAAAGTACAAAGAGTGATAGTAAATAGGGATAATCGAGGCTAAGGGATAACTTTCATACCATAAACATCAAGAGTCAAAGCTTGTAGAATTATACATAGCATATCCAACAACACCTCTAAAAATAGAACTTAGTAGGGGCCAAGACAAGCAACCAAGCTCACCCTCATAGTTAAGTCCATAATAAAATAAAAGGGAGTCTTTATACATAGCATAAGATCAAAGTCAATGTCCCCGAAATGCAGGACTCACCAACTAGTTTTGAGAGAGAGATTGTGCTAGCCACATGGAGGGGAATGATCAGGTGGGACTCTGGTTCCTATATGGAACATCATGTAGGCATAGAGTATGCATTAGTACATTTAAATGTACAAAGTATGTAATATGCAATGCAACAAAGGATAAGCACAATGAGCAATATACATAACATAGGCAATCAATAAGCATATAACAATATGACATGTATAAATGATGCTTGAAGTAAAATCATGCTTATAGAACATAGTACATTTGTAAGGAGTGACCAGTATTAGTGAATATCCAAGGGTCACCACCCCTTTGGAGAGGTGAATGAGGTACGAACCCCTTAATTGGTTGATGAGGTACAAATCTCTCAACAAGGTTGTTGAGGAACAAACCTCTCAACAAGGTTGTTGAGGAACAAACCTCTCAACAAGGTTATCAAGGTACAAACCCCTCAACATGGTTGCACGGGCCTCCTATCTCCCGAGTGACGGATCAAGGTACAAACCCCTCAATAAGGTTACATAAGCCTACCACTGAGCGAGGTGATCGAGGTTCAAACCCTTTAACAATGTTGCCCGGGCCTACAACCTCTCGAGTGAGTCTTGGTCAATTCCCAATACTATAGAAATAATGCTATATACATACCCTTCTTTTATCATAATAAAGTCATTCAACTTATAAGACATGCATTAGACCTTCAATTCCTTAAGAAATCATAACCTGGACATTTTATCAAATACTTGGCGAGTGTGTAGTGCTAGTGTAAAACCATGCATTATAAGAGTGGAAATATTCTAGGAAATCCAATATAAAACAATCAATAAATAATTGGTAATACAACCCTCAAGCAACATACATCAAAACCCTTTATCAAATCTCACAATAGATCTTAGATTCATAGCTCAAAACATTCTAAAACAATCATAATTTCATAAAATCCCAACATAGTGTGCAGTAAAATTCATCATAAGCAAGACCCATGAGTAAATCAACTTTAAATCATATAATTTTAGGTAAAAGAAAGCTTGGGTATCATGGGTAAAAGGAACCTATGAAAGAAAGCCACATACCTTGACTTTAGAGAATCCTTAAAGAAGATTGGAGATGGAGACTTGAAGCTTGAATGAGAACCTTAAGATCCGTCTGAGTTTTGGGACTTAAAATTTGGAGGTGAAATATTGTCTAAGTATTTGAGAGAGTATTTTGGGAATGTCTTAAATGATATTAGGGTGAAATAAGGCTAAGTATAGGTATTTATTTAGGTATGGGAAGGTTTAGGCCCAAGACCCAAAAGCCTTGGATCGACTTAACAAAACTGGGTATTTTTAACATTGAGGCACGCCCCTAGTGCGTCGCGCCTGGGGCACGAAAATATCGTTGTTTTTCACCACTTTGAAATTTTAAATTCACTATGGTTGCTATAAAATTAGAGTTAGAGTCATTTCCCACTCAATTTTACCCCCTGAACAAAAATATGAAGTCGAATTTTCAAAATCACGAACAAATTTTGAGATATATGAAAAATTATGATTCCGGGCACTTTTGAGGCACATTTGTCGAAATTATTTTGGGGACGTGTCAGCCATGTAGGTCAAGCCATGAAGAATCAAATCAACCAAGGGGCCTAAGCCCTGTATGCTCCTACTACGACATCTAAGGTAAGGAATTTCATATGGATGAACCCATGGGAGTTCAATGGGTCTATAGTGGATGAGGACCCTTAAGAATTTATTGATAAGGTGTACAAATTGTTGTCTATCATAGGGGTTATATCAGAGCGAAGGCGAAGTTGGCGACATACCAACTTAAGGGGGTGGCTCAAATATGGTATGTCCAATGGAAAGAGGAGAAGGGGAACAACAATGTGATTCTTTGGGAGGAGTTTAAGGCGGTATTTCTCAACTGGTTCTTCCCTATTGAGCTTAGATAGGACAAAATGATGGAGTTCATGAATTTAATTCAAGGATCTATGAGTGTGAGGGAGTATGCCCTCAAGTTCAACTAACTCTCTAAATATGCTCTACAATTAGTTACCGACCGAAGGTCTAGAATGAAAAAATTTGTGATAGGGGTAACTGATTTGGTTAATGAGGAGTGTTGTGCTGCTATGTTGATAAGTGTCATGGATTTGTCCCCTAATGATATATGCCAGACAATTGAAAGGGGAGAAGCTTAGAAAAAGGAGGAGTGATGAGGACAAAAGGGCCCGATTTGATGGTGAATTCCAAAGTCTCAAAGGTGGCCGATTTCATCAAGGCCAAGGGTATTCTTATGCTCCTAATAGAAGGTTTTCCAGTGAAAACCCAAGAGTCCTAGCTGATGGTAGGGTGGTGCCTAATGCTATGTGTCTAAAATGTAGTACGGGTCATACTGGCCCATGCTTTAGGGACACTAGTGATTATTATAGTTGTGGGAAAGTGGGGAATAAGGCGATATATTGCCCTCCTAATGGGAAAAATGGTAAGAATGTTTGTCCATAAGGTGCTAATGCGGTTCCTAGGAGAAGAGGTGGCCAACAAGGTAGTTTTCCAAGGCACAATCGATTCTATGCTCTCAAAGGGAGACAAGGGGTAGATGAGGTGTCCAATACTTTCACCGGTATGTTAAAAGTCTTTGATTTTAATATGTATGCATTGATAGACCTAGGTGCCATTCATTCTTTGTTACTCCTTTTGTTGCCAAAAAGTTTCGTGTTGAACCTGAATTATTGTGTGAGCCATATGAAGTTTCCACTCCCGTTGGTGCATCTATTATATCTAAAAGAGTCTATAAAAATTGTCTCATTTGTATTTTGCATAAAATATTACCTTGTGATTTTGTTGAGTTGGATATGGTGGATTTTGATGTCATTCTTGGGATGGATTAGTTGCTTGCATACTATGCTTCTATTGATTGTAGGACCCATAGAGTCAAGTTACAATTCCTAAATGATGTGGTGGGAGAGTCATGATGTGGTGGTCAAGGGTAGATTCATTTCTTGCATTAAAGATTATAAGTTAATTTCTAAGGGGTGTATCTATTATATTATGAGGGTTAGGGATGTTAAGTATGGGGTTCATCCTATAGAGTCGGTTCCGGTGGTTAATGATTTTCTCCCAGAGTTCCTCTCGAAGGGGAAATTGACTTTGGTATATATCTCCTCCTTGATACTCAACCCATTTCTATTCCTCCTTATCGAATGACCTCGGTGGAGTTAAAGGAATGATGGTGCAGTTGAGAGATTTATTGGAGCAGGGTTTTATTAGGCCTAGCCAATCACCTTGGGGTGCACTGGTGCTATTTTTGAAGAAGAAGGATGGGTCCCTTATAATGTCCATTGACTAACGACAACTTAATAGGATTACCATAAAGAATAAGTATCCTCTACCAAGGATTAATGATCTATTTAACCAACTTCAAGGGGATAGTCACTTCTCCAAGATTGATCTTCAGTCCAAGTATCATTAAGTGAAAGTAAGGGAGTGTGACATTGCCAAGATGGCCTTTTGGACTATGTATAGGCACTATAAGTTTGTTGCTATGTCTTTTGGGTTGACTAATGCACTGACTATCTTTATGGATCTTATGAGTAGGGTCTTTAAACCCTACTTTGATTTATTTGTGGTGGTTTTCATTGATGATATTTTGATCTATTTCCATAGTGAGGTGGAACAAGTGAGTTATTTTAGGGTGGTGCTACAAAAATTGAGGGAAGGGAAGTTGTATGCCAAATATAAGAAATGTGAATTTTGGTTGAAAGAGTTTGCCTTCCTAGGTCATGTGGTGTCAGGGGATGGTATTAAGGTGGATGCTAAAAAGGGCGGAAGTGATTAGAAATTGGCCTAGACCTTTGACTCTATCGGACAATTGAAGCTTCTTTGGCTTAGCGGGTTATAACTAGAGATTTGTGAATGAGTTTTCTTCTATTTCTTCTCTTATGACTAAGTTGACTCAAAAGAAGGCTAAATTTATGTGGACCAATGAGTGTGAAAGGAATTTCCAAACTTGGAAGGATAAGAATATGTCTGCTCCTATCTTGTCACTACCTGAAGGGTTAGAAGGGTATGTTGTGTATTGTGATGCCTCAAGAATTGGGTTAGGTTGTGTTTTGATGCAAAATGGTAAGGTGATAGCCTATGCTTTTAGACAACTTAAGGTACATGAAAAGAAATAGCCTACCCATGATCTTAAATTAGTCGTCATGGTATTTACTTTGAAAATTTGGCGTTAATGTTTGTATAGGGTGCATATTGATGTGTTCACTGATCATAAGAGTATTCAATATGTGTTCACTCAAAAAGATCTTAATTTGCGACAAAGAAGGTGGTTGGAGATCCTTAAGGATTATAATATGAGTGTGCATTATCATCCCGATAAGGCTAATATTATGGCCAATGCATTGAGTATGGTGTGTATGGGTAGCCTAGGTCATGTTGATGGTGGTGTAAAAGAGATAGCTAAGGAGGTCCATCGGTTGGCTAGATTGGGGGTTATGTTGGAAGAGGTTGATAGTGGTGGTATTATGGTTGCTGATGGCTTAAAATCTTCATTGATTGAGGAGGTGAAGGCGAAGCAAGATCTTGACCATGACTTACCAGAGTTGAAGGCTTTGGTGAGAGATGGTAAGATGGAGGTTTTCTCCCAAGGGGGAGATAGTCCCCTTAGAAATTAAGGTAGATTGTGTGTGCCTAATGTTAAGGACTTGAGAAAGAAGGTTCTTGATGAGGCTCAAAATTCTTCCTATTCTATTCACGCCTGTTTTATCAAGATGTATAGATATTTGAGGGATGTGTTTTGGTGGGATGGTATGAAGAAAGACATTGCTAAGTTTGTGTCTGGTTGTCATAATTGCCAACAAGTGAAAGCCGTCCTTTATGATATAGAGATTCCTACTTGGAAGTGGGAGGAAATTAACATGAAATTTGTGGTTGGATTGCCTAATACTAGAAAGGGTTTTGATTCTATTTGGGTTTTGTTTGATACAATGGCAAAGTCGGCTCGTTTCCTATCGGTTAAGACTACTTATAGGGCCGAAGAGTATGCTAGATTGTACATTCATGAGTTAGTTAGATTGCATGGGGTGCCTTTGTCTATCATTTCGAATTGTGGTGCTCAATTCACTTCACAGTTTTGGAGGTCCTTCCAAAGGGGTCTTGGTACCAAGGTTAAGTTTAGTGTGACCTTTCACCTCCAAATGGATGGCCAACCTGAAAAAACTATCCAAACTCTTGAAGATATGCTTAGAGCTTGTGTATTAGAGTTTAAGGGTAGTTGGTATGACCATCTTTCATTGATTGAGTTTGCTTATAATAATAGTTATCATGCAAGCATTGGTATGGCTCCTTGTGAGGCCCTTTATGGTAGACATTGTAGATCACTTGTCAGGTGGTTTGAAGTGGGAGAGATGGCTTTATTGGGTCCGGATTTGGTTATGGAGGCCTTAGAGAGAGTGAGGTTGATAAGAGAGGTTGAAAACAGGCCAAAGTCATCAAAATTCCTATGTTGATGTGTGGAGAAGGGATCTTGAATTAAAGGTCGGTGATTGGGTCTATTAGAATGTTCCACCTATGAAGGGTGTGTTTCGTTTTGGTAAAAAGGGTAAATTGAGTCCAAGATTTTTGGGTCCTTATAGGGTGTTAAGTAAGATTGCTAAGGTGGCCTATGAGTTGGAGTTGCCTAGTGAAATGGACTTGGTTCATCCAGTCTTCCATGTGTCTATGTTGAGGAAGTGTGTGGGTGACCCAAATGCTATTATGCCATTAGATGTTGTGAGTGTTGTTGAAGATAACTTGATTTATCAAGAGGTTTTGGTAGAAATTTTGGATAGACAAGTGAAGAGTTTGAGGAACAAGGATGTAGCCTCCGATAAGATCCTTTGGAGGAATCAAAAAGTTGAAAGTGCCCCATAGGAAGCCAAAGTAGACATGCAAAAGCAATGTCCCCATCTTTCCCATTCTACTCAAGCCTAAGTTACTATTTTAAGCCCCCTACATGATTTCAAGTTTCAGCTCTCATATCATTTGCATACATTCTGAAACGACCCCAAAAAGTGCCCAAAAATGTGCCTTGGAAGTGCCCCGAATTATAATTTGCATATATCACAAAATCCGTGCATGATATCTAAAATCCGACTTCATATTCTTGTTCAGGGAGTCAAATTGAGTGGGAAATTGGTCTAACCCCCTGTTAAGAGAAATCGTAGAAAAATTTGAAAATTGTAAAAATGCGATTCCTAGTGTCGATCGGCGCCCCTGGGGCGACACGCCAAGGGCGCGCTACTATGTATTTTTGTGCATTATTTTCCTATGTTGGTCCAAGACTTTTGGGTCTTAGACCTAAGTGTTCCCATGCATGAAAATACCTTTGTCTTATTTCACCCTCATATCATTCAAGACATTCCCAAATACTCTCTCAAACACAAAGACAATATTTCATCTCCAAATTTCAAGTCCCAAAACACATCCGGATCTTAAGGTTCTCATTTAAGCTTTTAGTCTCCATCTCCAATCTTCTTCAAGGATTCTCCAAAGTCAAGGTATGTGGGTGTCTTTCTTGCATTCATCCATGATGCCCAAGCTTTAATTTACCTAAAATTGCATGATCTAAGTAGATTTACTCATGAGTCTTATCTATTATGAATTTCACTGCACACTATATTGGGGTTTTATGAAATTATGATTGCTTTAGCATGTTTTGAGCTATGAATCTAAGATCTATTGTGAGATTTGATGAAGAGTTTTGATGTATATTGCTTGAGTATGTTACCAAGTATCTATTGATGATTTTACATTAAATTTTCTAGCATGAATCCACCTTTGAATTGCATGGTTTTTCACTAGCACTACACGCCCAACAAGTGTTCGATAAAATATCCAGTTGATGTATTTTGTGGAATTGAAGGTCCAATACATGTCTTATATGTTGAATGACTTTATGATGATGAAAGGAATGTATGTATATGGTATTATGTCTATAGTTTTGGAAATTGACCAAGCCTCACTAGGGGAGTTATAGGCCCGGGTAACCATGTTGTGGGGTTTGTACCTCAATCGCCTCGCTCGGGAGATGATAGGCCCGTGAAACCATGTCAAGGGGTTTGTACCTTGATAACCATGTTAGGAGGTTTGTACCTCATCAACTATGTTAGGGGGTTTGTACCTCATCAACCATGTTAGGGGGTTTGTACCTCATCAACCATGTTAGGGGTTTGCACATCATTAACCAATCTAGGGGTTTTTACCTCATTTGCCTCTCCAATGAGGTGGTAGGCCTTAGATATTCACTAATAATGGTCACTCCTTACACATGTATTATGTTCTTTATGAGAATGGATTACTACAAGCATCTTTCATGCATGCCATATTGTTATATTTATATTCATTGCCTATGCTTATGCATTTTGATTAAGTTACTTATCTATTGTTGCATTGCATCCTACATATATAGTACATTCAAATGTACTAACGCATACTGTATGCCTACATGATGTCACCATATAGGAACCGGAGCCCCACTTGAGCATCCTCCTACACGTGGCTAGTACGATTTTGCCCAAACTTCTTGGTGAGTCCTCCATTCCGGGGACAATTTTTATGATCTTATTCTATGTTCTAAGACTATCTTTCTTTTATGTATGTATTGACTATGAGGGTGAACCCGGTTGCTTGTCTTGGCCCCCCACTAAGTTTTATGGTTAGAGGTATTGTTCGACATGCTATGTATAATGTTATGAGCTTTGACTCTCTCTTTTGACTCTTGATGTTTATGATATGAAAGTTGTCCCTTATTCCTGTTTGATCCTATTTACATACTCTTATTGTACTTTATTGCTTCTGCGACCAAGGATGTGTAATGATATATTAAGAGACTTGCGTAGGGTCCTTTCAGGTCCCGATGCTCTGTGTCACGTCAAGGCCTTAGGCTTGGGTTGTGGCAAACTTGGTATCAGAGTACTAGGTTGTTAATGATCCTCGGCATCCAATACACCACATCGATTAGAGCTTTATTCATGGTTGTGTAGTGCACCACAATTATGAGTACAAGGGTAAGGAGGTTCTCCACAAGGTACTAATGTGGTTCCTTTGGGGAGAAGTGGTCAACAAGGTGGTGCCCCAAGGCACAATCGAGTTTTGGCTTTGCATGGGAGACAAAGGGTTGATGAGGTGCCCGATGTTGTCACCGGTATGTTGAGAATCTTTAATTTTTATAGGTATGCATTAATTGATCCGGGTGACACTCTTTCTTTTGTTACCACTTTTGTTGCCAAAAAGATCTATGTTGAGGCCGAATTGTTGTGTGAGTCATATGAGGTGTCTACTGCTATTGGTGCATCTATTATCGCTTTAAAGGTGTATAGAGATCGTCCCATTTGCATTTTTCATAAATTTTGCCTTGTGATCTTGTGGAGTTAGATATGGTTGATTTTGATGTCATTCTTAGGATGGATTCATTATATGCGTACCATGCCTCTATTTATTATAGAACCTATAGGGTCAAATTTCAATTTCCAAATGAAACTGTCTCTAAGTGGAAGAATCTTGATTAGGTGGTCAAGGATAAGTTCATCTCTTGCATTAAAGCCGGTAAGTTGATCTCTAAGGGGTGTCGTTATTATCTTGTGAGGGCTAGGAATGTGGAGTTCAAGGTCAATCCTAATGAGTCGATTTCGGTTGTAAATGAGTTTCTTGATGCCTTTCCAAATTACCTTCCTAGTGTTCCTCCAGAAAGGGAAATAGATTTTGGTATACACCTCCTCCTTAATACTTAACCCATCTCTATCTCCCCTTACTGTATGGCCCCGACAGAGTTAAAGGAGTTAAGGAGCACTTGAAGGATTCGTTGGAGAAGGGTTTTATTAGGCCTAGCCAATCACCTTGGGGTGCACCAGTGTTCTTTGTGAAGAAGAAGGATGGTTCTCTTAGAATGTGTATTGACTACCGGCACCTTAATAGGGTCACTGGTATCCTCTTCCAAGAATTGATGATTTGTTTGACCAATTGCAAGGGTTTGGCCACTTCTTTAAGATTGATCTTCGGTCCAAGTATCATCAAGTGAAGGTGAGAGAGTGTAATATTCCCAAGATGGCCTTCCAGACTAGGTATGGGCATTATGAGTTTGTTTTGATATCTTTTGGGTTGACCAATGCACCGACTATCTTCATGGGTCTTATAAATAGGGTCTTTAAACCCTACCTTGATTTATTTGTTGTGGTCTTCATTGATTAAATTTTGATTTATTCTCATAGTTACAAGGAGCATGTGGCTTATTTGAGGGTAGTGTTGCAAAGATTGAGGGAAGAGAAGTTGTATGCTAAATATAAGAAGTTTGAATTTTGGTTGAAAGAAGATGCCTTTCTAGGTCATATGGTGTCAGGGGATGGTATTAAGGTGGATCCTAAAAAGATGAATTTGATTAAAGATTGGCCTAGACCATTGACCCTGTCCGACATTAGAAGTTTCTTGGGCTTAGCGGATTACTATCGGATGTTTTTGAATGGGTTCTCTTCCATTGCTTCTCCCATGACTAAATCAACTTGAAAGAACGCTAAGTTTGTGTGGACCGAAGAGTGTGAAAGGAGTTCCTGGACCTTGAAACATAAGCTTGTCCCTACTTCTATTTCGTCTCTACCGGAAGGGATAGAGGGGTTTGTGATGTATTGTGATGCCTCCCATATTGGTTTGGGATGTGTGTTGATGCAGAATGGTGAGGTCATAGCCTATGCTTCTAGGAAACTCAAAGTGCATGAAAAGACCTATCCTACCAATGATCTTGAACGAGCCGCCGTGGTATTTGCATTAAAGATATGGCGTCATTATTTGTATGGGGTGCATGTTGATATGTTCATCGATCATAAGAGTCTCCAATATGTATTCACTCAAAAAGATATCAACTTGAGGTAAATAAGTAGAACTTCTTAAGGACTATGACAAGAGTGTGCACTATCATCCCGATAAGGCTAATGTGGTGGCAGATGCTTTTAGTAGAGTGTCGATGGGTAGCCTAGCTCGTGTTGATGATGGTGGCAAAGGGGTGGCTAGGGAGGTCCATCGGTTGACTAGATTGGGGGTTAGGTTGGAAGAGGTTGATAATGGGGGTGTTATTATTGTTAATGGTTCTAAATCTTGATTGGTTGAGGAGATGAAAGCTAAGCAAGATCTCGACCCCGCTTTGTTGGAATTGAAGGCATTGGTAATAGATGGTAAGGTGAAGGTTTTCTTCCAAGGGGGAGATACTTCCCTTAGGTAACAAGGTAGGTTGTGTGTATCTTGTGTTGATGGCTTGAGGGAAAGACTCTTGATGAGGCTAATGGTTTTTCCTATTCTATTCACCCCAGTTCTACCAAGATGTATAGGGATTTGAGGGATGTGTTTTGGTGGGGAGGTATGAAGAATGACATTGCCAAATTCCTT